>JARVGP010000456.1:0-42250 GCA_029876185.1 Mansonella ozzardi | reverse complement strand
TGATTCTGTCAAACAAATCTGAAAACCAGAAATGACAAACATGAACAATTGGTAAAAGTAAGATATGAACAAAAGAGTGCAAAATAGCGCTTCGATCAATTTGATAAAGGAAATGATTACGGTAGATAAGACATAAAGGATATAAGGAGTAAATTGAAGAATGAACAGTGGTGTGGGATAACACAGTATCCTTTCACTTTACAGCAGCTTCTCATCAGATTCTTTACGTTTTTATGATACGTAAACAAAATCGTTTTCTTTGTGCAATAACAAACGCATTTGTGACGTGACCTTCTTATTTTGATTGCTTACACGTCACTCTATAGGACAGGGATCTGTTGTAACGAATAATATGAAATATGGATTACATGGATTATGTGCAATTGCTTTTTGTTAGTATACAGCAGGAATTTGTTGTAACGGATAACGGAAAGTATGGATTACGTGAAATTGCTTTTTGTTAGTTTACGGCAGGAATCTGTTGTAACGGATAACATAAAATATGGATTACGTGGATTACGTGCAATTTTGCTTTTTGTTATTATGCGGCATGAAGAACGTGAATTGTGTGGAAAAGTGAAAAAATATACAAAAGTAGTTTTTTTTATTGGATTTTGTTTTTCATTAATAATTAACTTGTTGTTATAATTTATTTTGATCTTTCATTTATTTAGGTCAATTGAACGTAAATCCTTACCTTATTCGGTAAAATTAGTAATTCAAGTCTATCGACCGTTTAATCGATCATTTTGCTATATAATAAACATCTAGACAATGAATCACGTTTTAGGTAATAATGTAGATCGTTCAATCATTCGGTTACTACCTAAGCGATATTGTAGATCATGCGATCACGTGATGGTCTGACCCGACCTATCCACTGGAATTGGATCAAAGAATTGAGAGTTAAGTGCGTAGAGTGGAATTCTGAAGGAGACTGAATAATTTGTAAAACAATTGATATGAAATCTCCATTTGTTTACTTGTAAGATTTTTTAAGTCTATTTTTAAATTCAAAGTAATCAAAAAAATTTATCTGAATTGTGTAGATTTGAAATTATTAAAATTCATATGGTATTATCAATAGTACTAATAGAATAATTTTTTGTCGCAAGAAATTATCCTAAAAATTCGATTAAATTTACTTGTTCGCGTTTTCATTCAGTTTTTTGTTTGCGATTAAATTTCATCCGCATTTCTCACTGATCTAATAAAACTTTAGATTTCGGGAAATAGCAAAGCTTCGTTACCGTATAAACATTATGTGCAGCACTATAGGTCAGTTTTTAAATCAAATATTTTTGAATCATTTTTTTTGAAAGACAGCAAACTATTTGAAGGATTAAATTTTTCAATTAACTTTGTTTGTAATAAAATTTCTTTTTTTTTGCCGTAAGAAGTGACCATTTTCAATTTTGTAAACTTTCCTTATAAATAAGATAGAAAGGTAAAAAAAATTATCACCCATCTCCTTACTAATAATTATTCGATTGGTAATTTTTGCCTTTAATTTATCAATAATTCATAACTTTATAGGGACGTGAAAATTTATTACGTACATTTGACGTGCTGTTTTGCTACGTACTGTGTGTTTAATTGGAAATGCATTTTATATTTTTACAGTTTTGCATTAGTTTTTTCATTCGGCACACTTCAAATTCGAAGTCAAAAAAAGTATGGAAATAACAAATGCTTTTAAGTTACAGTTAAAAATTTTCAAATTAAGACATTAAAATTTATAAAGTAAAACGTAGATAGACAATGTTATTATATTTGTTCATCCTAATGTTAATAGGCATACTTTTTTTGAGTGAAAATGCAGCAGTGATTGTAAACATCGTTTCCTAGCAAAAGCAATTTACGAAAATTAATTAATTTTCGAAGCCACTTGATGATAGCTGAAGTGGACATTTGAGGTACAGTTAAATTTTTTCAATTTTCTTCATTGTAGAAGAAAGTGATTGCAATTAATTTGCATTTAATTAACATTTATAGACTTTTCTGAGGACAATTAGCAACTTAAACATATAAAAAGTTCATTTGATTGGTGTTTTATGTGCGCACTTAACAAAAAAAAAAATCTGCAAACTGCACTCAGAGTTTGTAAACATTAACAAATATCTGAGTGATTTCAAAAATTCTCATTTGAATTAATGATCTTTATTACTGATTAGATAAGATTTTTTTTTTAAAATAACGTTCGAAAAATTCTTATTAATAATATTAAAAATTAGTATTAAGGATCAAATCTCGCTGTTTCTTATCAGTAAGTTTGCTACTTTTACCTCAATGTTTTATAGAATTTGTTAGGAAAACTTTTTATAAACAATAACAAAAAAAAAAAAAGAAAAAAATAACGAAAAAACGATACGAAATCCAGCAATCCTTTCATTGATCCGTTTTATCAATAATTTAGTGTTCATTTCAGAAATCAGTCGAACTGCTAGATCCGAATAATGCTATATCAGTTTACTGCAATCCATTTCATACTTCCTAATTGGTATCTCTCTACACTTACTATATTATGTCTTTATAATCTCACAGTCTACGTGAACGTACGTATACTTTCACCGCCGATCGACGTCATATTACACTTATTGCACTAATGCGTCGTTAGTTTATGCTTATAGTATCACCATTTACTTGATTTATACCCATAATCTCATAAAATCTGATAATTCCAATATTCCAGTGTTAAAGGAATATCTGACCTGTAATATATGGTCTTCAGTCCTTCGATTACATATCAGCATAGCATCATTTTTGGATAAAAAAAGGAAAGTCAAGAAATTTTTGTGAAAAATGAACAAAAATTTAGAAACTCGAAAGTATCACTTCAAAGGTATTGTATTTTATAATTTTTTAAATGAAACGAAGAAAAAGATTAATGAAATTATTTTAAATGAAATTTTTAAATTAAATGAAACAAAGAAAAAGAAGTGTGGAACGGAAGTTACACTCATTTCTCCTGAATATCAATGGATTTAGAGGCTATTTAATCATTGGTCATTTGAATTAGCAGATTATTTTCATTACTAGTTGCAATCACTATCATCCTGCATTCTTCTCAGTTTGTTTAAAACAGTAATTCCTGACCTTTCCGTGATTCCGGGACACTTTTTGCTTTTTTTATTTGTAGCAGGAAAGAACCACAAAGTTCAAATGTATATGAATTCTGTTAATTTGAAAACAAACTTTAAATCAAAGTTTTTGATATGTTATTTAAAAAATTCCATTAGAAGACTCCGTCCTATTTTCCGCTGCTCTTGCGGTCGATATTGTGGCTTTCGTGGATAACTGTAGGAATATCAGTTTAGAATTGTATTAAGTCCGTTTCAGTTCTCTTTCTAAGTTAATAATTGTGTTAATAATTATGATAAAATGAGAAGAAGGAATTAAATTTTTTTCTCGTATTAGTCACATCATACAGTCTTTCAATGAACGATAATCAATGAAAGAGGATTATGGTAGTTAAAAATTTTTAAAATAAAAAAAGTTAAATATAATTCTACAACTCTTAAAATGGTAGTGATCATTAAAGACTTAGTTTCAGTAATAAGTCTTCCATATTGCTCAAAAAAAAGAAAGGATTAACAAATTTTAAATTTTTTTGAAATTAATTTTATCATTTTATCTTTTAATTTTGTATTTACCAAGTAAAAAAGTACTCAATCCCATGGCATTGGTTATATGAAATTAGCAAGAATAATTTGATCAAATTTTATGAAATAATTCTCTTTGTTTCAGTTTTTTTTTCTGCTTTTTTTTTAGCTAGTAAATGTACAATATATTTCAACGAACTCTTCAGTTATTTATGCTATTTTAAGAAAAAAAAAGTAAAACAAAGAAGAAACTTGATTTCAAAAAATTAATCAAGGAATTTTAAGAAATTAACAAGATAGTATGGAAAAATTAATGAATTAAAAGTTTATATTTAAAATTGTTCATGCAGTGATAACTTAGTGATAATGATATTTAAAATCAAAAAAAAAAAAGCAAAACTGAAGCAATTAGCTAAAAAAAATTTGAAGAAGCATTGGATAAGATTAGCATAAATCGAGAGAATAATTTAATTGTATTATTACATATTTCGAGCATTTATCAAATAGCTATCACTCATAAATTATTTTTATCTAAGAATTATGCTTATTATTACAATGTCTTTGTTTTATAGTTTTACAAATTGCAATAACTTTACTTTTTTCACCTTTCCTATCAAATTTCATCCCTCAACAATCGATAATTTCCCTCATTTTCAACTTCATTTTGAATTTGACCTCGTATTTGTATATTCAAAATGTCGCGCATTCCTCATCAAGCAGGAAACAGATCTATTATATAGATATACATTTGTAGCAGGATACAGGATACAGATACTACATCTCTAGCTATATCTATCTGTATTCTCTGTATTAATTAATTACTATTAATCGATAAGTCTTAATTAGACATGCTAAGTTTAGGTTACATGGCGCGAACAAACTTTATTGTCATTTCTCATCCTCTGTTGTCATGCCTCATCCTCTGTTTTCACGATGATTCGTTTGAAATGATTGAAAATACTTCAAGTAAAATTGTTTGATTTGGAATGTGGTTGTTATGTGATTAGGTATTTAGCAAGATTTTGATCTATTCCGTGATGTCTCCCAGAATGATTTGAGATAGAAATATTTGATGTAACTTTTAATGATATGGAATAGCTATAAAGTGAAAAGATATGATGAAGAAAGATGAAAGAAGTGAAATATTCAACGTATCATGTATACGATAGACGGAGATAGAAATTGCGGAATAGTTGTTGATGTAAAACATTCATTCGTAAGATATGGTAGAATCATATGAAAGTTTGATTATCTAAGGAATTAATTGCGATATTTTGCTATGTTTTTGTATTTCTTCCAGAAGCGTTGAATTTACAAAATCAATTTATAACTTGATTGACTTGAAATACGATCATCACCGATGAAGCGGGTGAGTTCTATTTTGGTAGTAATTACTACAAGTCATTTATGTAATTGCCCTCTCGATTGTATTCATGTATTATATGTTACATCTTATACTTGATAAAAACAAATAATAGTTATGACATTTCAATTGTTTATTTTTGTTAGATTTCTCTTATTAGAAATTTTGTAAGTTTAATTTTCATTGAAAACATGTTAGTTACACAATGGTATAGAAGGTATACGCAACAATAGCATGGTATGTTTTACATTTCATGAACTTACAATCTCATTTAATGTTTATGAACTTTTCAAAAAAGTGTAAATATGATATTTATGATATATAGTTGTGTAGAAAAATGAAATTTATATGTTTACATTGCATTAATAGTTCCATAGATAGAAAAAAAAAAAAGCAAATTATTTTTTAATGTCTAATTGTTTTCGAGATTGATCATTTACAAAGACCAATAGATCAATGTGTCTTGTTGAAATTCCTTGCAATTTATTTCACAAATTTATGTTTTTTTTTTAGACACGACCACATTTCATCAGTAGTAATATTCGACAATTTGGAGAGCAATCGATTGCAGTAGAAAGTAATGTAACGGTTGGAGTTGCTTGTCGTTTGGGTAATGTTGAGTTAACACGACAGTTATTGAATGCTGGTTATGGTGCATTTCCGGATGATCGTTCATGGTGGCCAATTCATGAAGCTGCTTACGGATTGCATTTGGAATGTTGTAAACTACTTATTGAAAGTGGTAAGATATGCTTTTTTTACTTGATTTGATAAAATTATAAAATATATGTCATTACAGGTTAATTCCTGCTTTGTGTTGTAACGAAGAGTTAACAGTATTTTCATATCTGTAGATAGGTTTAGATTAAATAGTCAAGAATAAAACTCTATAATTTATTTCTTATTATTTTCCTGATTTTCTTTGATTTGATATGATGTACAAGGCTTTCTGTACTATTCTTTGGTAGTCTAATTATTTAATGACTTTACTTGAACTATTCATTGCGTTTAGATTTATAAAACATAACTTGTAGAGATACAAGATACAAGGTTGTTTAATTTTCATCTTCAAAAATCTATGTGATAGTTCTACTTGATTCCATATCTGAAATCGTACGGTGTCACATTGCAATCATACTAATTGTTAATAATCGTATCTGCTGTTCTGCGCAGCGTAGAATCAAAAACTCTCAATCGAATTCTAAACAGATAAAATTTCTTCAGTTTTATTTGATTTATTATTTTGTTATTTCTTTTAAGGACGTTGTAATGTAAATGCTCATGCTCATGATCTTGTTACACCGCTAATGCTGGTTTGCCGTATGACATACAGACATATTGAAGCTCTGGAAGTAGCGCGATATCTTCTTGATCACGTATGTTTCTTGACATTTATACTTCCAGTATGTAATATATATGAAGTGAATAAGTGATAAAATGTTAGTTTTAGGTACTTGCAAGATTATTTTTATGAAAATTGATTTAAATTAAGCCTACATAGTTTGCTCATTCCATTTCTTCTTCATGAAAGAGAAAATATTTGGAAAATTAATTTTTTGTTAATGGATAATGTTGAAAGATATTGAAAGTTCTTTGTAGGGAGCAGATCCAAATTGTCAAACTCTGGACGAGATGACCCCATTGATTCAAGCTATTAAATCTAAAAACACTCCTTTGGCTTTATTATTAATTGATAAAGGTGCCAGTCCACTAGACGTGTGGTATGATGGATGGTCAGCACTGCACGAAGCTGCAAATACCAAAGATTTGGTGCATTGTTTTTTCTTATTAGGATACAGAATAATGAATCATAAAATTATGCATTTTTTGCTATAAATTAAAGACATTTTTAAGGCCAAACCTGTAGCAATCCGAAATATTAAAGTAACTTTATTGATATTTTCTAGGTTATCATGCGACGATTAATCAATTTAGGAGTAGATATTTTTGCTGTCGATACGAAAAAATATACAGCATTAATGGTTGCTGTGCAGGAGGATTTTTTCCTTGGTGTAAAATTGCTTTTGGAAGCAGCTGGAGGTACGGCTCCTGTGTTTTTCATATATTGGAAATGGTTTTCGAAAAGTTATTCGATTCTTTATTTTCTTTCTAGTTGTCGTTTTAACTTTTACCAACATCTTACGCTGAATCGGAAGTAAAAAATAGTAACATTTAAATTAAATTCAAAGCCACAATTCTATATATTTATACATGCAAAAATTCATTCGTATTTTTATCGCTTCTTGAACTAAGTTAATATTTAATTTTAATTTAGATAAGGCAGCTGAACTGGCTGATATATCAGTGGAGAATGGATTAACTTGTGTTATGGCTGCTGCTGATTCTGGATTTGTGGATGTAAGTTTTTGAAGCATGGTAGATTATTGAGAAATCTTGGGGATATATCGGAAACAGTAAGAAAAGTTGTTTTTACTTTATTCTGAAATATTATTACATAAATGATGTGAATAGTAGAAATTATAAAGTTGATCGGATTAAATTGATTAAAAAAAGCTGGGTTCTGACTCTTATAGGATATTATAATTATATTGGATTGTTAAGAGATTTTTTGCAGATTCTTTCATTGTTAATAAATCATGGAGCTGATTGTAACATAACTCAACATACAGTTTGGGGCGATGATGATAGCCGAATACACGCAATTGCTGCTGCAGCTTTAAATGATCACCCGAAATGTGTAAAACTGCTTTTACGTCATGTTAATAAAGAAATATTGGAGAAAACAGACGTTGGTTTAGATTTTTTATTCTCTTGCTATGTTTGTTAAAAGTAAATCTTTCATAGTACTAAAGAAAATTTATTTTTCTGGATTTCCCACTGAGAAATGATGATGCAACATTAATCCAAAACTAACAAAAGAAGTCGTGAAACGAATCAGAGAAATTTGCTGGTTATAGCGATAATCCATTTATAGTTTTTTATGCTTTCATATTTGTAATTTTTGATTGTTTTTATTGTTGAAAAAATAACTTTCAGGTTGACCCAGTATCAGCAGCTGCGTATAGTGGATCATATGAGTCTCTTTGTTTGTTGCTCGATGCAGGTTTTTCGACCGAGGTTTGAATTTATTATTGTTTTAATGTTTTACTGTAGATATGCATCTATGTTCAATTCAACTTTATAAGCACAATTTTTCTCGAAAAATTCTTTTTCACAGAAAATTATGATTTAAATAGTCGTGATCATATACTATCGAAAAGTAAAGAAATTATAGAAAATAAATTATAGAAAAAAGCATAATGGCATTTTTTTAGGTCCCTATGTGTTCATGTGAACCGGTCGGCATGATCATTCCATATTTGCGGCCATTATTTTCACGTCATTATCATACGCCGTTGCGTGAAGCTGTTCGGAAAGGACACACTTCAATTGTTGAAAAACTTATTCAAGTTGGCGCTAAGGTGCACTTTTTAAATTATTTTTTAGTGAAATCAAACTTCTTTGACTTTTACATTTATCTTTTCTGTTTTACGCAGTCGAAATGCTAATGACATTTTGTCATTTTTTTAAAATCTGAGTTCCTCAGTTTTTACTCTTTTAATCTAATATTTCTAACAAACACATGCCTACTCAATGCTTTTCATCATGGTTTTATTTAGATGACATATGTAACGAAGTGTTTTTCGCCATTTTTGTTTGCGTTTCGGAATCGTATCGATCCTGTTATTCTGCACAGATTTTTGGAAAATGACGTTGACATCAATGCTATGAGGTGAAGTTTGGTCGTAAGTGCAAAGATTTCATGATTACCATTATTCTGAATATATAAGTTGAAGATGTCAAAAAATTATGAAATATTGGATTTCTGCAAATATAATTTATAATTTAATATAAAAACATGAATGAAAATTTCGGAAATGCGGGGCTGGTAAAAGGCTTCCGTTCTTCTTTATTGTCTCAGCAATTCTATCGGTCTTTTTTTGTCATGTTATGTATCAAAGTAACATAACACAGTAGTTCGAAAGGAAAGAATCCTTTTGTTCACTTAACAAATTTGTTTAAGATTTATAAATTTTGTGAAATTTTTAGTATTGAACGGAAATGCGATGTGCCGGATGCATTAGTTAGCGCGTTGGGTACCTGTAATCGGCGACAGCTGCTTTTACTTTTGAGCTGTGGTTTGGATCCAGCTTTGAAGGTACATGAAAGATTATTAGATCATGCTTTATAAACTTGACCTTCACTTTTCTTGTCTTTTATGGCTTTGCCATTAGTTTTTGTTTACACCGTTCCATACACTCCCATTCCATATCCGTCATTTATTAAATCTGTTTGATTGTCTCCATTGATCAGGTCGCTGTAACTTCTGTGAACAAAAAATTGTTGTAAGCACATTTTGAAATGAAGCTATATTGCTTTTTAGATATTTCAATAATATAGAATTTTGTGATTACTTCACTGACATTTTCTGTTTTAGAATTGGTGCAGATGCAACAATGGCTACTCACTGATGTATGATGTTATGCAAACGACATATGTTACGGATGTTGATAAATTGATGAAATTATTGGCACTTTTTTCACCTGGCATTCCAAGTTGTTGTAATGAAGTGGCAAAAGTTATCAATGCTCAACCTAAGGTAACGCATAAGTCATTTCCCTCACTAAAGTTATCACTGATAACGAAGTTTGACATCATGGATTCCCACTGTTATCGTAAGTAGTAGTGCTTTCATTGTTCAGGGAAGCTGCAAGCAAAAAACAGCATGTTCGCTTAAGCTTGATTTATATAGTTAGACTTTATTCAACAAAAACTTTGCAGAAACAAACGTTTTCCTCAAAAAAAAATGCTGAATATTAACATTCCATAT
The DNA here is from genome assembly GCA_029876185.1 of Mansonella ozzardi. NCBI lineage: Eukaryota > Metazoa > Nematoda > Chromadorea > Rhabditida > Onchocercidae > Mansonella > Mansonella ozzardi. Next base: position 32,454 of record JARVGP010000456.1, on the reverse strand, counting down.
TTTAAATTTTGCATATTGCAGGTTCCAGAACTTTTACATTTATGTCGTCTTGCCGTGCGGAAGTGTTTTCGGACATCAAAACTTTTGCACGGTCGATTTCTGGATGATCTTCCTATCCCGAAGTCTTTGAGAGATTACATGACGTTTCAGTCTGTTCCCGAAGAATTATTGCAGAATTAGCTTATCTCGAAGTCACTGAGCGATTGCCAGCCTTTATTTTGCTACCTTTTTTGATGTATTTGATTAATTTAACTGCAGAGTTTAGGGATTTTTAAACTTTATACAATTTTCAGTTTCATGTAATGAGAATCGTTTTGAAGCACACATCTTCACTCTGCAATTTGTTACTTATCGTCTGCACTGCTAGCATTAATCGAACTAATAGTTGATCAGTATCTGTGGAAGTAAGCTGCATTCCACATATCTTAAGGAATAACATCAAAAACACTGAGTAAGAACTGAATTAATTAAATTAATAATATATTTAGTTGCAAATTAATAATGGATATTTTGCTGTCATAGTTACACTATGTTTTCTTTATTTTCATAGCATATTTTATTTTTTTTAAAATTTTATTGTTCACTTTGGCTGTTATCGACAATGTATTCCATATCTGTTGTATCTCTATATCTTTAATATATGATCTTGCAGGTGGCCAAAGATATGTATATATGTATATATGAATAATTTTGTTTTTTGAAGTTTTTTATGCTTAAATGAATTGCAGAAATTGTTGTGTTGGAGTTCAGAAAGTAATTTGATGTATTGTTTATTCAGATATTTTCTCATCTTCTGGATGAGCTTGTTGGATTGTTTGTTTTGATCATCGTGACATGGCCAATTTTTAATCCATCCAGACATGCGAAAAAAAGGAATAACTTGAAATATTGTCGGTATTCTACACAGATAATAATAAAGCTAAAATTAGTATGTGCTAAAATAACAGGTGAGTAATTTGTGATAAGTTTGTTACACCTGGATAGCAGTGGGAATTTGCGAATTCGAAGCAAATACTGGAATTTGTTTCTGACATTTTTGAAAGTTTTTTTTTCTGAAATTTAACTTTTTCCAGTGGTATTATTCATTATAACAATCATATTTTATATCCATTACCGACCGTATACACATTTTTTAAAAAGTGAGGGATTCCAAAAAGTTCGAACTTCGTATTTCTCGACCCTTAGCCTCTTTTATACTTTGTTGCAATTCTCATCAAATATGTTTGATGATATTGTCAGACAACTGAAAATACATATGTTTTCTTCATACTGTAAATACATCGTTATCTTCATACTGGTTTGAGAAATGGTAAAAGGTCAAATGTTTTTTAAATGTTGACAACAAAACAATAATAGCAATAAAAAAAAAAAGTGAAGCTTCACAATATCGTGATAATTCGTTCTGTTCCACCGATTAATCTCTGTTACATTGGTTGATCGATTTTATTAGCATTTGAGAAAATCCTGTGGTCAGGATATAAGCTGACTTATTGTACATACTTCATTGTTACTCTCGATTTGATGCCCGTGATTCGATATCATTCTATAAAATTTCTCCGAAGCATGATTTTGCTTTTGCATAAGATCATTTCGATTAATATATTTTTGTTTTTTTTTTGAAAATTCATTCTTGTTAAAGTAGTTGTCTTGATGAACTTTTTGGAAAAAACATAATATTTCGTCATTGAATTTCATGATTATTGAGGATATTAAGCGATATAATTGATAAATGGATTTATAATTTTAATTTTCAACAAAGTTTGAATAAATTTGCATTTGAATTGTGTAACAAATATAAATTATTAAATGTCATATTCAAGATATAATTTAAACTTTTAAAAACAGACTTCCGTTTCTTCCAAAATTGTTGGCATCCGTTCAAATGAATTAAATTGTGCTGAAGATATACTGTAACCATGTTGGCCTGGCTCATATGCCAAGGTTACTACAGTTCCATTTGATAAGGTTATCGTTCTTTCTTTCGATTTTGCTCCATTTTTGTTACCTTTTAATATTCAACAAGATAAAATCAATTAATTATTGCAATTATTTTAAAATCAAGATTAGATATATTTTTCTCTTTTTTTTTATTTTTATGGAAGATAATAATCAAAGAAGATAACATATAAGTAGAAAGTCACCATACTAATCACCATATCTTTATTTGGTATTGGGATGGTTTAAAGTCAGTGTTTAAATTACTTAATTCCTGGCCCAGATATTCTGTGTTAAATAGCAGATAGGCTATATAAACAATGGATGATAATAATAACAATGTGATAGTGTAGTGATAATGACGTGGCAATGGAAAACGAGCGAAATTATTGTCGTAATTCTTGTAGTCTGCATTTTAATTTAAAACTCTGCGCAGTAACTCCGTCCCGAGTTATCCTACAGATAGTTCGCTTATAGAATTGATAATAATAACCTTCCTCATCTTTTCATCCTCATTTTTCCCTATATGTTATTAAAGATTTTCTTTCCTATTAATTTATTTGTTTGGAAAGAAAAAAAAACTTCATAGCCTGAACAATAAATTACCAGAACAACAATCCGCAACAATTGCTTATAGAACAACTGGTTTACTGCTTATAGATATTCAGGCAACAATAAGTGAGACTACAGAAAACGATGCATTTTATAGTAGTAAAATTGAACACTGATAACATCATAATATTTTAAATTTAATTCAATTTAATCTAATTAAATTTCATGATTTTCAGTGTCAGAAATAAAAAATAAAGCAATTCTAAACATACATTATTTCAATTTAATCTGCCAGAACAAAACAGAAATTTCGTAATGCTCGAAATTGTTCGAAATAATTTAAGAAATTCAATCAAATAAATCCATGTTAGCTCATATAAATGATATGATTTATTCGGCTAACTAATTAACTGACCTTTATTCCTGAGAAGTGTTAAAAGTTGCGAAAATAATTTTTTTTTCATGCAAGATAGATAAGTGATAATAATGGAAACGATAAGCACCACGATAAATGGAATCAGAAGTATCCAAAAGACAGCATTATTTTGATCTGCAAAAAACGCTAATGAATGTAATTATAGTAATTAATAATCATTATAATAGCAATGATGATAATAATAGTGACAATAGTAACAATAATAATCATCATTGTTATTGTTTTTTATTATCATTGTTGTCCATTGACATTGTTAATGCATAGATATCATTGACCACATACAGAAGTCAGTTTATAATTATCGTTTCGTTTATTATCATGATTAAAATCATTCTTCCCGGTAGCATTTCTCATACTTCTTTATAGCGCATAATGCAAAATGCTGATCGGTTTCAAAGTATTTAAAATTATTTTTAAAATTTAAAATTAGTTTAAAAAATTAATTTGTTTTGCTATTCTTGCTCGCAATCAATAATCCTATACTAAAAGTACAAGGCAATAATATCATGTAACAAACAGTAATCAGAAAGTATTATTACGCTATTATAATAATAATATATTTTATATTATCAAATTATAATTAGCCAAATTTTCGTGAATTGATTTCAAAATTTTTTTAAAAGTATAAAACTTTGAAAATAAATTTTTGAAATTTAATTATATATTGCCAATATTGTCATAAGATATTAACTTATTTGAAAATTTTTTATGCTACAATTTGTTCAAGTTTACATATGACGAAAGAACTATGCAAATGATGGAAGTGCTGCTGAGGAAAATTCCTTCCATTTCTTTCATTTGCGCAGACCAAAAATATGAAAATTTACTAAAAGCTAAAAATTATACTAATTTATGTACTCAGTATTGATACAATGATTTATTATTGATTTACAAAAAATTTTAGAAGAACATTTTTTCAATAAAAATTAATGCATTAATTTCATTGAATATTGATTGTTTTGAAAGAAGGATTTTTCCCCAAAATAATAAATTTTAAATTAACTAAAAAATTTATCAAGGAGCAAAATCAGTTGAATTATTTATGCTTAAAATTTTCTTACTAATAGAAATTTCGAAATTGCTGTTGGAGGAAATTTTCCGGGAAATATTATTAGAACTTATCATGGATGTTTGTGTGAACTATGCTGACAAAATATAAACAAGAAGAAATTTAATAACGAAGCATAACAGTGAAAGTTATGTTTACAGAAATTAAAACAATGAATAAATATATTGTACGTCTGTGTGTATGGTATATGTATGTATGTATGTATCCGTATTTTGAATTTTGTGGTATTTAACTGTAAATGTTGATGAGAGGAGATCAAATAACTTCTCGCTGATTAATGAAGTAAAGAGTTCAGTGATTTCAACTTTACTACTTACTATCATTTACAAACTGCTAAAAATTACAAACACAAACATTCAAATACACATGCACACAGACACACACCTGTACATACAAACACACATAAACACCCACTGAATTCATATTACTTTTTAGTTCTTTCTAGTTTTCCACACTAATTTCTGGATCCACAATATTTTAAGAGTAGAGAAAGATTTTAGCAGCTGTGAGGGATAGATGAAGAGGAGTGAAACAACCGGTAGGGGCCAGAATCGGTATCGACATTCCGGGGAGTACCATTTGTTAGAGGAACAGGGCAGTGTTGGTTTTTGTTGTTTTGGTGCTGGATCTGGATGCAATATTGGTTTCTGGATGAGCTGAAATCAAACCAAGAATAGAGAAAAGGTGAAGTGGAATGTAAGTGAGATGTGAGAAAAAGAAAATTATGAATTTCTTTATTTAAATTTTTTAATCAAATTCTTGTGTTATGAAAAAAATAGTTAAATTTTCAATTGTCATATTTTCTTTTCACTTCATATAAAACAAAAAAAAAAGCAAAAATGAATTAAAAATATTTGCTGTTTATTCAAATTTTTTTATCGACAAAAAGCACTAAAAAAGATGTTGCCAAAAAAAAAAGAAAAAAGTAAAAAACAAAATGCAAAGAAAATGAAAAACGAAGACAAAAGAAGTATTAAGAGAAAACATAAAATAAAATTTTAGATAAAACTTTTATCGCTATAATTTTAGAACAAAAAATTTTTCAGTTTTTATTGGAAAGAATTTATTCACGAAACTGTACATTGGAATTTTAAAAAATATCAAAATAACTTTCAGAATGGAAAAATTCAATGAAACGAATAAGTTCAGTTGATTTCGTTAAAAATGAAATTTTGAAAAATCTCTTTCAATTTATATCCGTTTACATTAGTTTGGCTATTTATTATTTCTTATTTCAAAAAGTGCCAAAAAGACATTTCCATATTAGAAAAAACAAAATTATCTGCTAAAAGAGATCCTTTTTATCCTTTTTTAACATTAAGATATCAAATTTCGGCCATTTATATCTGTGCCTTTGCTAGTTGATACTACAGTAGCAAATTCCAGATATCTGTTTTTTTAACTTCGCTAATCAAGAATCAAAATAGCAAGGATTTCTCCTGCTATTCTCTTCTTCATTCTCATAAGCATCACGGAAAAGAATTTATAACAGCAGCAATTAAGCTACTAATGGAAGTTAATCATCATATTTCAAAATTACCTTAAAACAAACCACGTAGAAAGCCATATAAAAATAAATTATTTCTCAGTACAATGATTCAAGTTTTTGCAATTCTAATTTATTAATCCGACTTCACTAATTTATTCCACTCATCTTGATTTAACTTGATGACGTTTCATTTTGTTTTTTTAATCTGTTGATTATCACAAAATTCTATTGTTTACTAATTTAGTCAAATATTTGATATAATTACGTGGCTTATTTATTTTTTTTTTTTATTATTCTATCTATAATTCCTAGTCGATTAATTTTAAAATTTCAAAAAACATTTTAAAGACATCAAAAGATAATATTTAAACAGGAAAGTGCCGAAATGGTGGAATTAAGGGGGACAAAGAGAAAATTTCAGGGTGATTGAAAGCAAAAATGGAATTTCTGAAAAATAACATAAAAAGTGAGAGAGAGAGCGACAGCGTGAAAAGACAGAAAGTTTTACTTACCTGGTGATAAAGGTAAAATGACAAATTTGGCGGAAAAACGATTGGTTGTTTGAATATTATCAGCGTTTGTGGTACGAAACTGCATTAATAGAGCTGTTGCATCACTTTCTATGGTACATATTTTGTTTGTATAACTGCAATTAATTATTACAGAATCGAAATTTGATAAGTTTGCTAAATTCGATTCAAAAAATACCAGTAACTAATAAAGCATGCAATAATTAGGGTGGTAAATATTTTTTTCCGGGTGGCCCATTTTTCAGCTTGTTTTTTGTAATTTTCGTTTCTTTATCAATTTGTTTCAATTCCCAACTTATTCACTTTCCTCACTATATTTTCATTTCCAGCACACCATTGCGAAAAATTTCCTGTTTTCAATCGGAAAACAAGGTAATAAATTTTTACAGTTCAGAAACCATTTCTAGCTTGTTAAAATCATCAACATAACAACATCAAATATTCCATTCTTTTCATTTTAATCTGTCCTTTATTTATCAAGTTACTAGAACAAATAATCAGCTGATATTCTTTTTTTATTAATTCCCCAAAATCCATTTTTATTAAAGGAATATTAAACGATATAAAAAAACGAGTATTTAATTAATTTTAATTTTTAAACACAGCAAGTTCCTCTGCACAGTAATAATAATTATGCCAATTTCTCGAATTTTATTAAATTCTTTACCAATACTTGTTCTTTATTTTTTCCTAAGTTCATTATCGAAATAGTAATAAAATATAAGTTCAAATTCAAAAGCTAATATTTCATCTAAATAGTTTCATCAGCCATTTATAAACTAATTAATTAAAATTTTATTCATATAAAAAGAAAGGAAGTTAAAATAAATTGACTCATGTTCTATTTTATAAAAAATAACCAACTTTTTAGAACAAAAATTATAAATAGGAAAGTGAAACAAAATGGACTAAAGTTTCCGTCAAACTTTCAAATTTGATTGAAATTGATCGTTTGCTTAATCAGATAAACAAATAAAAAGTGAATTTCTTAAATTCAAATTAAAAATTGTTTCCTTCATTCTGAAAAGAAAAGAGACCAAATTTCGGTTCAATGGACAGAAAGTTCTTTTTCGCTGCTTGCTTTTTTAGCACTTCGAAAAATCTTTTTTCTCTTTGAAAAAAGAAAGCAATGGATTTCGTTTGAATGTTTGCTTGGAAGTATATACGTTTAAATAAATTATCTCAGAAAGAACTTCCCGAAAAACTATTAATTTGAAAGCAAATTATAATTGAAGACCTTTGGGATTTGTGAATTCAGTGTGAACAAGCAAACTGCGATCAGAAGTGAGTTGCTGGCAAACTTTAGACTGATATTATGCTTCTAAATTAACAGTATTTCTTCTTGTCATTTGACATCTTCAAAATAATTGCGTCCACTGACAATTTTATTGAAATTAAATTTTGCAACGAAAAAAGAGCTGCTAAATTATTATTTTTTTAACATTGAAATGTGATTGTTATTGAAAATCGAGTTAACCTTTTTATGTATACTCTATGAGGAATATAATTAAGCATTGGACGAAATATTGAAAACGACATGTAATTGGATGAGAAGACAACAATATGAGCAATTATGGAGCAGATAAAATGCATTATATTTCAGGCTTTTTCTGTTGAATTTCAATCTGAATCTTTTTAAATTACATTTCAGTTTTAGTTGTGCTAGATATACCTGAAATTGAAAGCATTCTTCCGGAAGAAAAAGAAGTTTTGATTACACTTGTAGTATTGCAACTCAGTTGGTTAGTTTAAAAAGTGCCATTTGAAAAAGGAGAGAGAAACATGATTTAAAAAAAAATCAATAAATGAAATTTTTATTAGACATTCTTGGTTATATTAAAAATGTCATAAACTTGGACTGATTTTAAATTAGTAATATTTGCTAGTGTGAAATATTAAATATTGGACGTACTCGAAATTACATATATCAAATAATAGATATATTTATTAATTATATTTTAATTATATATTATACATGATATTAATTATATATTATATAAATGCGTACGTGTTAAATAAACTAAAATCATAATATGTTTCCACTATTTGATATTTGAACAAATTAATAATAAATGATTTTAAAAAGAGTTATAATAAATTATGATTGGAATAAATAATTTATAATTATAACAAATAATTACTGCAAATAATGATAGTAACGACAGCTGATAAAGAAACATGAAATTAGACAAGTAAATTTGGTGCAATGATCATTTCATGAACTTTGAAGCAGCACCGATTGAGAAAGCGATCAGTGAAACATATTTTTAACTTTCATCATTTTTGAAATTCATAGATTAATAATGCATTGATATTACACGAAAATCAAAAATTTGATTTAATATTGATGAAAAGAGGATTTTCCTATAAAAAATTATCGCGAATTCATATGCTCAATCAAAAATAAAATAGGATTAAATTAAATTTTAAGTATGTGAAGGAACAAAGTCAGAGTAAATACTAATGTAAATCTAATATTCTTTCTAAAATTTTAATTAATGTGTTAATCATATATTTTGTCAATTTATCATTGAAATTTTTGTCCGAAAACTTTTAAATTTAGCTCCAGTGAAGATAATAATAACTTAATACAATGATAAAATGCTGATTTTCAATGTAATCAGCATTTTAATTTAATACAGAAACAGAGCTAATCACATTTTATTTGTCATTAGCTAATTATGGCATATAAAGCAGAAATCTAAATGAAATATTGAAATTTCTCAAAAATACCAGAGATACCAGAAATTTTTTTTTTGAAGTTTTTATCATCAAAATTAAAAAACACAGAAGACTTTGATGCTAAATGATATGATCAAGTAATTCAGGATTGTTTACTTCATAGATGACAAACAATGTATAATTTTTTGTTTTCAAAATGATACTGATAATTTTTATCATTTAAGCATACACATTTGGATTTTCGCTTTATCAAAATTTTACTCCATCCTTCATTTTTTATTAAAAAAAAGAAAATTAGAAAAAAACAAAAGGTACTTTTTTCGAAGATCATTATTGTTTGTGACAGTTAAAAAACAGCCACTTTCATTGTCAACTTTAATTTCTGCTCCAATATGAATCAGTTATGATAAGCCATTTATAGCTGAAGAAGAAATTTAAATTAAAATGATAACAAGATAAATCTTCCAACTTTTTTGAAAGATGAAACTGTTTGAGTATTGAATTAAATTTGTAACTGGACGAGATAATCTGATAGAAGAACATGTGATTATCAGCCAAAAAACATTTTTGAGAATTTGAGCCATTTAAGCAGCCCTATAAGAAATTAATCTCTTTAATTAATCTCATTAAGTGTTATCAATATTCTCAGTAATCATTTCATTTTCACAGTATTCTCCAAATTAATGTTAAGCATTGCAATTATAATATATATAGTTGCATACTAAAAATTAAAGTCAATAAACCGGAAGTCAATTTATCTGATCCATTAATTAATTAACCAGCTCAATTAGTTGTCAGGATTTTTATCATTTCAAGTAAATATAAATTGAAAATATCTTAAGAGAATATAAGAAATATTTTGCAATATTTAACGAAAAAAAATGAAAGCAAAATTTTCAACTTACTGAGAAATGAAAATATTATTATTGGTATAGAAATCCAACAGATAAGGAAGTTGTTTATTTTCCTTTTTTTCCAATATTAGATATCTCCCTCCTGGATGTTCGTAATCCGTGTTATCGGAGGTTGAAACAGCTGGAAAACTGATTACATATTCCGGATGCTTGTAATCCAAAATTATATGTCGCTTGCCATATAGATTCGTTACTATTTGATGATTTATTGATTCCGATAATGACGACAACGTTAATGACGAAGATGATGATGATGATGATGATAGTGATAATGAAAAAGCGAACAAGGATAAGGATGATGGCAATTAATGATGAAAATGATGAAGTGGTAATGCTCAAAGTGTTCATCATCAAAAAGTGAATATAGCCGTGATTTTTCAAAAAATAAAAATTCAATAAATTCAAACATCAATTTGATTGATTCAAATAGCAGTAACATCTTTAGCAGTTAATAGCAGTAGGAATATAGGAATACTATTCTTTCCCATCTCTTTTTTTTTTTTTTTCAAATTAAAGTTCTCAGAAAAGTATCTTTGAAAATAATTTGATTCAAACAAATCGAACTACAATATTAGTTTGTTGATATAATATTTTAATTTCTAATAATTAATATAATGAAAAAGAAAAAACAATTTGGAATGACGTGAGGAATTTTTCATTTGAATAATTTGTGATTTTATCGTTTCAACGTAACAAAATTCAGTTGCACATTCATTGACATCAATTAGACAAAATATCGTTTCGAAAGTCTGAAAATTGAATGATTCGAAAATACGTCTTACTAGAATGAAAGAAAAAAATAGAAGTATCGATCGTTCTATCCATTTACTACTGCGATAATTACTAAGAGGAATTCAAGGATGAAGGACAGAAGAAGGAGGAGGGTATGTTGATGGAAGGATGAAAACATCTGCTGATGAACATTTGAATGTAAATTATCATTTTGGAGATAAAATAGGAATATTCATTATCTAAAGATTAATTATATTGGCATTATCTATAAAAGAAATATCGAAAAAATGATCATATTAGAAGAAAATTAAAATTAAAAAGAGAAAATTAAAATTAAAAAAAAAAGTCTAAAAAGATTATAGCAGTAAGCAATTGTTGTGGATTATTGCTGAATTATCAAAGAAACAAAACAAGATAAAATGGTCATTTAAGGATTTACAATAAACACTAAAAAAGTAAGAAGATTGAAAACTAATTTAGCATTCGAAACAACAAGCGAAAGAGAGGAGATGGCAATGATCATTTTGTAATTCATAAGAAAAAGGCACGGACGAGACCAATCAATCATTTTTAGCCAATAAGTTTTAACTTTTTATAGAAATAAGTAGCTATTTTGTTTCAGAATTAAAATTTGTGAAGGAAAAAGCACAGAGCCTTTACTCGTTTGCTAACAAAATTACTGTAGGCATTAAGAATATAAAAAAAATTTTACGGTAGATTTACAATAGCTGAAAAAAAAAATTGTTGGAACAAAATTTGAAAAATGAAAGAGTTTTTAATTAATATCAGAAAACTGAATGTAATAAGCAAATTAAAAGACTAATTATTTTGACGGTTTCTTCACACTTTTTAACGCCCATTATGAATTTGAATCTGTCTTTCTAATGATGCTATTAATTAATTAAACATCTCCTACTGAAATGCTCCACTAATTAGCTAGTCTGTTAACATCGATGCTAGTCTAAAATTTCAAATTAAAAGAAGCTAAACTGCAGAATTATGTGACAATGTTTGATTAAATTAATTTAAGATTAAATTTTTCAGTCATAGAAAAATTTCGTTTCCCAGCAACTGAATTGCACAAAATAATAAGGAATCAAATTGCAAAGATATCTCGCAAAGAAAGGGTAATTCAAGCTTGGACAATTGTAATAATGAAAGTTATCAGAAAATGAAAATATGGAAGAAAAAGAAGGGAGAGATTTCTATTGAAAAGGGAAGCAAAAAAAGTAGAAAATAAAGATTAACAATAACGATAAATACAAAATGATTCATAGTTTAAGAATGACATTACAGTGAATAACTAAATTCTCTTCAGTTTTCCAGTTTAAATTTAAAATGGAAAAAATTAAACAAAAAAATGAAACGAAAACAAAACAAACAAACTGAAGAAATGTAACTATTATCATTTCAAGTTTCATTACCTCCAAACTCAAGAAAAAAAGAATTGTGTCAAAAATAAATTGTCAGTAATAAATACTGTTTGTTTATTTCACTTTCCTCTCGGCAATTTGATTCCATTATATTTTTTTCGGAAAATTTCTTCAAAATTTCATAAATCAAAATCCATCGATTTTTAAAAATTATTCAAAAAAAAAAGAAATTCAAAAAATTATTTTTATATTCCCGCAACTTTAAGCATTTAAAAAATTTTTTTTTAAAAATCTGTTGGATGCAATATTTGCCCTCCTTTGTTAATTTTGCTTATTTATTCAAAAATTGTTTCGAGAATTGGTATTCTCTTCTTCTATTTAAAACAACAACTTGGTCAATTTGAGGTTTTATTCTTCAAGTTTTTTGACTGCTTCAGTTTCATTGACAAATATACTGAAAACAAGTTACAACAGACACTATCAATTCATTTGGTACTTATCGACTCATTAATTATTAATTAATTCTAATTTTTCGTGGAAGTATTATTCTGATTGAAAATAATATAGATTTTCTACATTTATGCAACATAAATTATTGAAATTCTTTTTATTATCTAGTTTTCAACAATACCCACCAAATATGGACTGATATAATAGAAATAATAAATAAATTATGCAAAATTATACGCAAGAGCTAATTGAATAATTGATATGTGAATTAATAGCCAAGAAGCAATCAAAAATTATATCCAAAGTTGTGGCTTTTTTTCAACATTACTTCTTATCTTTCCATCTTCCCCATTGCCCGGCAGAACTATCGATATAATCACCTCACTTTATCTAGAAGATACTTTCCAACAAAGATCATTTATCAAGCAAAAAAATAAAAAATAAACTAAAAATGTTGCTTTGCTTGCATTAACATTCCATAAACTGTGTAAATTTCACTTTCAAAAAAAACAAATTTAAAAATTTCCCCAAATTTTAATGTAATTTGTGAAAGTAAATTTTTCTTACATCGTTTTATTCATCTTTCGTTTCATTCTAATTTAAATGAAATTCACTATGGAAGCATATAAAGAACAGGAAGATTTGTAAAATGAAATTTTTCAGTAAAAAAAGCAAAAATATTAAAATTGATAGAAAAAGTATAAGTAAAAGATGAAGATAGTTTTGGATGATATAATTAATTAATGAACGCAATTATAGAAGATGTTACAGTGCCAATTCTTCCAAAAAAAGTAATTTTGAATCTATTCAATTAATTGATTCATGAATAAGTAATTGAAATGCGGTAGAAAAGAAATTTTATTCCAATCCAAAAGCCTTCAGGTCTTCTGGGTGGCATTTTCGAGTGAAATACGAACTTTTCCAACTGAAAAGATGGCATCTAAAGTAAATAAAAGGATGTCAATATTGGAAGAGGGAGAGGGAGAAAGAGAAAACGAAATAATGTGCAAAATTTTCACTAATAACGACTTTATTTTCATTGCTGTCGAAACGAAATTTGTGATTTTTTTGTAAATTGCGCAGTGTTTTGAATCTTTTCTAAAATTTTTGAATAAAAACAATTATTTGTTAATTTTTGAGAGCTTTTTGGTTATTAGAAGAAAATTTGATTGATTAAAAATCGAGGAGTCACCAAATATATTGGATGGAATGTGGTGACACTACAGTATGACTTGCTGAGCAGAAATTATTTTCTTCGAGAATTACTTTCATTGGAAACTAGTTGGCATTATTTGAGAGATGCCTTATGCAAACATATCCAATCAAACTGGTTTAATCAATTTTAATTAATGTTAATGAAAACATGAAATTTTTACAATATTTCAAGAAACAAAAATTATAATTTTCACGTAGAATTTTTTTAATCTTTAAGACATTATTATTATTTCCATTGCCTTTCACGAAATTTTTATTTGTCAATTTCATTGGGGTGAAAATTAAATTGATAGTGTAAATGGGTGGTGGCCAGAAGGATGCAAAATTGGAAACTTGAGCGAGGCTCATTGTTCTTTAATGCATTTTATAGTTGGGATTCAAACAGAGAATTATTATATTGCAGAAATAAATATTGTGTGATATAAAAATCAATTACCGTTATGTACTTTTTAAGATTATGATGAAAAATTGGCTTATTTTGAATTTATTTATTAATTAATTATCGATTTATTTTAACTACATTTGCAGTCGATAATTCATATCTCTCACTATCAGCAGATGTAATGATGAATTTTTATCTTTATGATTATAATTAAAATTGAGGAAAAGTTAGTAAATGAAATTAAACATTTTCAAATTAATAATTCGCATTTTTAATTATTATAATTGTGTCTTATTGCCTTATCATTCTTCATCACTTTCCTTTTGTTCCAGCTCATTCATATTATTTAAATATGAACTGGTCTTTTTGAACTTGGCTTTTTTTTGATGGCAAAAGAAACTGATAATTTATAATCCTCTGTGATTAATACAATCTAAGGAATTAATTGAACTAAATTAAGAATTGAAATACCATTTTCGACTCCTATTAATTCAGGAAAAGACAAACAAAAACAGAAGCAAAGGAAAAGAGGAAGAAAATAAATGACGGAACAATGACAAACAGAAACTTTATTTTTTTCACCGGAAAATATTTCAGCGACCAAGTTTCAAGAAATAATAATTTTTGCAACCAATTAAAAATAAAAAAAGGAAAAAATTTAAACTCACATCGATTTTTGTTACAGCTAGCGTAATATTGCCAACTTCTGACATTTCAAAGCAGTGATAAGAGCAGCAATTAATCAAAATTTTTCGGACAGAACAAATGAACCGATTGCATAAAAAAGCAAAAAAAAGAAAACGAAAACAAAAACACAAAATGAATGTGAATTATTGATTTTTTATCGGACTGAAAATTTAATTGCTAGTGGGAATTATTTTAGATAACAAATAATTCCTTAGTGGTAATTATTTTTTGAGCATCAAAAGCCTTTCAGTGGAATTTCTTAAGAAAAATTCATTAAATTTATCCTGTAATCAAAATCAGTTATTTGTGAATTTTCATTTGAATTTGAGACATAATTTAAAATTTCCAGTCATTGATCATTTGATATTATTAATTTCATTATAGATATTTGAACAAATTTTCTTCACGATGCGATGAATAGATTTATATTACTGACAACACGTATTCCTTGCAAGATGTTTTTTTCGATTTAAAAAAGTTTCAAATTGATTAACTTATAGTGTATACGTTCTGCTTTTTCTTATCTAAATATGAAATTGGGATGCATGGTGTTACTTATCAGTGGATGATAAATCAATTTTATATAACAGGCTTATCATAACATGGCAGTGATTAACAGTATGAGATCAAATAAGGCTTTTAAAAAGGAAAAATTTTTCGATTCAAATTTCTTTCAACTCTATTCTTCACCGCTCAACCTTCGAATCCTAACTGAAATCATTTCTATAATCATTTCTGAACAAAGAGTTTTCTGATGCGCTATCCATAAACTGAATTATCATTGAATTTAATAATTATAACGAAACTACAATGAAAATAATTAGAAAACAAATGAAGCTAACAAATTGCAATTCGTATGAACTACAAAGGAAACCGCTGAATTAGACTTTTAACTCAATGACAATTAATGACAATTAATTCGAATTTAAATTTGTAAGTGCCAAATTATTTATTTCATGATATATGTTTAACTTTTTAAAAAGTAGAAGAAGTGCAAATTAATAGTTTTAATTGATTTCGCAAAAATCAAATAATTAAAAATGGGAAGTTTCATTTTTGTTGGAAAATTCGAGTAATTTGAAACTAAAAATTTTTATTTTTTTCGAAGGAATTGTAAAAATGCAAAATAGAAATTTTAGTTTTGCTGAATGAAAATTTGAAGAGTGAAAAGTCAAAATTTAATTTTTTGCTGAAAATGATTCCTCTGGGTTTACTCTGAAAACATATATAATGCTATATTATTTTGAGGATTATTATTCTAGAATTATAAAAGCAGCTTATATCCGCTAGTTAAATTTAAAAGCAAAAATTCATTGCTCAATTTTTTGTTTTTCTTCTTGATAATTTTATTAAAATTTGAATTAGATGCATATCATAATTGAAATTAATGAAAAGATTATAAGAAGAAAGAAGCATAAAATACTTTTTACACCAAATAATTAAATACTTGAATTTAGTAATTGGAACTATTTTTGTTAACAGTTAAGATATACAATAATTAATCAGCATTTGATTCAGTAAATCATGTTTGCTTGCATAAATAACGCATGCGTAAATCTCATTCTCCTGAACCTAATTAATTAAAGCTATCATGCTAAATTAAAAAGTGCTTAAACCGACGTGAGAAAGAAAAATTCAATTAAACAATATCTTTTACACTATAAAAATCATGCAATTAATTGTAATGAGTATTTGCTTCATCTGAAACGAAAAATGAATGAAATTAAAACCAAAATAAAATAGGCAATGTCACCACGAATGTCATGTGTTTCAGTTATCTTTCACGTCCATCACTAAAATTGCTTTTCATGTCAATAACTACAATTAGCTTTCTTTAAGATATTTTGAGCAATAAAATATTACTTATCTAGCTGTCAATAGTAATTATGTTTTGTTTTTGAAGTTAAAATAAATTTTTGCTTACTCATTGATCATCAATTTTCCACACTTAACAAACGTCCTGAAAAGATTAGTTGGCATCTTTCGACTTAATGATATCATACAAATGATGCCAGGCCATCAAAAAAACATCAATCAAATAAAGATGTCAGGATCTGATAATTTGACATTCAGGGAACTGATAAAAAAAGAAACATTTTAAAGTGGAATTATGGGAAAAAACCGAAACAAAAAAGGAAACTTACACAAATGGAATTTTAAAATTTTTGAAAATAAAAAATGAAAAAAAAGGTAGGGGAAAGAGAAAGCGAATTATCATAGAAATTTAAAAATTGAAAATCAAGACAAATATAGCAGAGGTTCGCTTTTTGCTAACTTTTAACTTTGTGATTTTTGAATGGTGAACTTTTATGAAATACCTGACAAACTGATTCTCAGTGTTATTTATTTGATCGATGATAATCTAACGAATGAATTAATTTGTCGAAAAATTTATGAAATATTTCGAATATACCACTATCAATATGCTTTTATTTTCAACTGCTTTCTCAAGGACAATAGAATTAACTGAATTGCAAGCTTATCGAGCAAAATTTTTTCAAATATTTCTGATTTTTAATTTTTCTATTTGTCATGAATTACGAATGATAAGATCAAATTCATTGATCTTACTTTTTAACACTGCATGGAGTTATTAATGAATTGAGAATTAAAACTGGATAATTTAACAATAATATTAGAAATCATTTCCAGCTAACACATTGACCAGTATCAACACTGCAATAAGAAATTGATCACTGAAAATGCATGTCATTTAATTGTATTTATTGGTAACAAATTACTGTATTTCAGAATTAATTTCAATCATTTTTTCATTTCATTAAAATTAAATTCCAATTTAAAATTGTAAATATCTATGGCTAATGTATTTGCAATAAAGCAATTCGATGTGACAAATTTGTTCATTTCAATGCAAATACTTACAACAATTAGATGGAAAAAGTAAATCTTCCAAAATTTCACTGTTCTTTGTTTTTTTTTAAATTTTAAATTCCTGTTGTTTTTTTCCTTTATCCATAACGGTCAATTTAATTTTGTCTCTTTTTTTTTTTTTCAATTAACTACTTTTGTAATTTGCACAACTTTTCAAAGTTTATTCATTCAAATTTTAATTCACTTTTTTTCCATATGACTTTTCTTTTTAATTTCTATTTTTTGAAAACTATTCTACCTTAGAAAGCATTAATAAAAGTGTTGCAAAATTATCGATATTATTTCAATATTTGCAGAGTTGCTCTTAGCCTTAAGGCATTTTTCATATTTCTTAGCTTTAAGGTACTTTTCATATTTCTTAGCCTTAAGGCACTTTTCTTTATTTCTTTCCTTATGCCAAATATTTTTTTTTTTGGAAAGTATTTGTATAAAATTGTTTGTCTGTCTGTCTAAGAATAAATTTTAGACTTCCGATAAGTGCTAAGCAAATTTAAGAATTCTTTAACAACTCTGCAATTCATTGCACAAAAAATCAAATTTATTTTCAGTTGCAAAATTTTAAATGACTCAAATTTTTCAAATAATAAATCAAATTGATAAATCAAACAACGATTAAAATATGTTCGTTCAAACTTCTCATTCATTAAAATCTTTCGTATATTAAATTAATTACAATAATAAAACTTTTATTGCTAATTAATCACTAATCAATACTAGATCAATGATCTTAATGGTATCTAAAATATTCGTTTGTTCATCGATCAATAAATTGTTCGAATGGATCTATCTGGTGATAATTAAAATTTTTCGAAATCAATCAATAATCAATACTTGTGAGACCAACAACCAATCGATAATCAATATCACATTGGCACATTTCCAACATTCATTTTTCATCTCTTCTACTATCTTCTACATTTTATTTACAATGCTATTTCATCGTTCCTCTCATTCTATGCTAAAATTGAATTTTGAAGCGAAAACTTTACAGAAAAGTATCTTTCAATTGATACTCAACAAATTTTGATCGATTTTTTCTGTCGTTATTAAATTTTTGTTAAAATTCTCCTTTATCAAACAGGGAATTAATTGTGAGTTACATTGGTATTTTACAGTAATTTCGAAGTTTTTATCATGGATGATACTGTAACTGGTAGATAAATTTCAAAATTCAAATAAAACTTTCAAAACGAAATACTTTTGTTAAAAAATAAATTTACTTATATACTAGAAAATTATAATTTTAAAATTTAATTTTCTTCATTATTTCAAACTACATAGGTATGGAACCAATTGAACCAACCCAAAGAAATGCTTCCGAGCGTAAAAATCGTCGAAAACGTGTGGTAACAAAGAATGAATTAAAAAGGGTTAGTGAAATTATTTTTACATTCGTATCAAAATTTCTACAGAAAGTATTAATCATTTGCATCTACAAATTTGATTTTCTCGTATTGTATGCACGTGTGTTATGTGTTATGTGCATATGTATTTATGTCTACATGTGCGTGTATGTATATGTACGTGTGCGTACGTATGTGTATGTTTGATATATTTTACTTATTACGTGCTTGCTTAAATTTGTAAACTACGACTTTACTTACTTTTTGTAAATTGAGGCAGATTTGCAAACTGCAACTCTATTTATTAGTTACATATACGTATCAAATTTTTGCATATCAGTGATTATATTTATAAGTAGTGTAATGTTATGAAATTTTTCACACATTTTGAAAAAACATATATAAAATAAATTAAGTATAATTTTGCTTCAGCAGTTGTGAATTAATTTGAAAAATTATCATTTTATATGATATGAATTAATTAAAAATTTATCACGACCCAATCTGTTTTTTCTTGATAGGCATATATAATCGACAAATAAAGTTATAGTTTACAAATTTATCTCAGATTATGCAAGTTTCCAAGAAATATGAGTTCTTCTTTGATATAGGCGATTTAAAATATAATTATAATTTAAAGGAAACTGAAACATTTTTAGAGCGAAAAATTTCGTTGATTGTATTTCAGATTTTGATGTGCTACACATCGCAATTACCATGTGTTGTTGAAACTTGTAAAATGGAAAAACGTGAATTAAATTCACAGCTAAAAAATCTTCAAGAGGAAGTTCGTGTTAAGGCAAGATAATGATTCTTTTAATTTTTGTTGCTTAATTTTTCAAAAATACAGAGATTTGTTTTGTATCAGTTTTTTTCGGAGATTATGAGATACCAAATTTAGCAGAATGAATCGCAAAACAAGTAAGTCATGATTTTGGAGAAGCGATCGCAAATTTCTTGTCCCAGATTCACTGTGGCTATTAATTTTCAATTTACTGTTAAACTGAAAGTTATTCCTCAAAACAGGATGCAGCAATTAAAGTTTTACGTGAAAATTTGTCAACAATGAGGTCTGCAATTCGAGAATTCAGTTGCTTCATCGCCAGTAACCATCCTGGAACTACGGTAAGTCTTTTCAGTTAAAATATATTTGTTTTACTGTTTTATTATTAACCGTTATTATTAGTCTTTCAAAAATCTTTTATTTATTGCTATTATAATGTGGTTAAAACAAAACGGTAGATTACTTGTTATGGGAATTGAAATGAGCTGTCACCGTTTCCAAACCGAATCATGCAAAATACTTCAGTAGATCACTAGATTTTGTGATTAACCATAACCTATGGCAATTGATGCATAATACTCATTTCCATAACTTTCATGATTATGCCGTCATAATTGCTCTCTCCCAATACTCTGTTTAATATGAATAGTTCTGCATTACTATTTTGATCCATATTTTATTGGTCACAAAAAACTTTGGTTATTTGGTAGAGTTTGGATAAATAAAGAAAAATATTATTTCTATGTTTGTAATTTCATTAGCAGCTAAAATTTAGATTGCGATAGCAGCTCAAGCATGGGAAAAACGTTGGAAAGCAGAAGATGAGCAAGGATTATGGAATAATGTAAACTTCCCAAAGGTGCAATCAGTAGTACGTCCTCATCGGTCACATGCTAAACCGGGCACATCATCTGCTACAAACACCTCTACTGCTAGTACCATGCGAGTTGAGAAGGCACAGTTTATTTCACCGCAACAGAACAATATCTTCCACGAATTTGCTCGGAAGAATGGTTAGTTTGTTTTTTAGATCCAAGTGGAATAGATAGAATAAAGTGTAAGTTGGAACTAAATAACAGAAAAGCAAGTGTGTGATGAAAAAAGAAGAAGGACGGTGAATACGGATTCCAATAACTTTGCTTTCAAATATTTATCTTATGGTAAATGAAGAAATATATACTTGAGAAATGAAGAAACGTGTGCTTGTTCCTAAAATACTACAGAATTTCTTGGTAATCCGTTTTTTTATTTCCCTCATTTCAACAGGAAACTTTTATTTGACTATTCAGAATAATAAATTTTGAGATTCTTAAGAGTTTTATTCACAATGCAGCCAATATGAATCTTCCACATATGGCATTGGATTTGTTTGATTTCAGCAACGGCGATATCACGTCTTCCTAATTCTAACACTCCACGTAAATCGTCAGCAAATTTGGAGCGGTTTATTTCACCATCGCTTTCAGCTGCAAGTAATAGTGACAAATCAACGGCATCAATAATTGCCCAAGTACAATCAATGGCAACAGCCCATGCTTTAATTACTGTGAATCAGCCACTGAATTTACCAGTTTCATCGGATGCTAGTAGCCATATTCTGATGCCAACAGGTTCCCAATATAAAACCATGCAGACTAACAGTTCATCACAAGTGAATGGACAAGGTCTTACCAACCGTATTTTTCAGTATTTCGATCTTTTTCATTTTTTGTAAACATTTTTCAAATTTAAATTTATCTGATGTCATTTGTCGAACTTGCTATAAATTTCTGTTCCGTCAGCAGTTTTCTGTTTTGTTTGCAATTCGAAACTAAATAAAAAAATTGCGGGTCTCTTGAGTTTTTATCCGAAAGCTATCTGGTTTTTCAGGCGTTGCTAATCATTTTTCGGCAGCCAATTTGAAGTTAAATAGTTTGGAAGCGAAACGTAAAAATCGCAATGGATCAGTGGGCATCAAAAAAGTTCAAAGAAGTGAAGTTGTTAATGATGTGATTGTACTAAGCGATGATGAAGGTGAAGAAAAAATAAACGTTGTACTCGTAAGTTTTTAAATAGTTTTCTTGTTTTTCAAGCTTAAAAAGTGAAATTTACACATTGATTAAGAACAAAAATTATTGATTGCGATTTTTAAAAGTTCACGGAGACGATTCGTTTATATTTTAACTTTATTTTTCTGCGGATGGTTTAATGCTTATAACTTTTCTCAAATGTCGTCTAGGTATGTTTCATATAATGGATGGTATCATCTATTGAAATTATTGTCAGATTGTTCAAAATAATTTATATCACATATTCTTTTTTGCACATTTGTGGAATAGATTTGAACTGGAATTGAAAGAAAATCAGAAATTTGTAACTTTAACAAAAGACGATATAAATTCCAGAAAAGTAATCTCTGAGTAGAAGAAAAGTATGGAGAAAGGAAGCTGTCAACGTTATTTTCCGAAAATGCAAAATTTTAAATAATAACGCCATTAAAATCGGAATAGGAAAAGTAAGGAAAGAGAATTGTTATCATCTGTCGAATGCAATCATTAGTCTTACCTTTTAATTGAAAATTTATTTCAGGAAGATATGATTACAATTCCTCGTTACAATTCAGTAAATTTACTACATTGCAAAAAATCTCACCCATTAGTATATCCGAAGCTAAGGATTTATCCTGGCTTACGTATATCGCGCCTTCATATTACTTGGTTGAATTCATTTGAAGGTTTGCTTTTTCAAGATTAATTCAAGCATTTTAGCTTAGGTTAAATGATAATTGTAGTAATTATAGAAAGTAGTACATTTGCAGTAAATTCACTATTTCCTTGTTTGGAAGTTGCTAGAATAGATTCATTTTTTCCATATACAAATAACGTCAAATTCACAGTGGATGCTATTTTTCTCCTTTTTTTGTTGAAACCAAATAAATTATAAGAATTATTGTCTCCGAATTACAGATATAACAAAGACAAAGCATATTATATTAAATGTTCGGTATGCCGGTGAATACTCGAAGCAAGTTGGTTGATTTTGATTTATTCATTGTTTGAAAGTTTAAAATAACGCAAGTTTTCAAATAGCTGGTTATGACCGTTTCTAAAAGATCTTCTTGCACTTTCTATGAAAATATTTGAATGCAATCATTAGTCTTACCTTTTAATTCGTTTTTTAATTTAATTGAATTAACACCAAGGCGAATTTTTGTTTTTCATGTAAGAGGTGATGGATTGAATCTACTGTATCCGTTTAGGTTATTCGATGTATATTCACAGCATTTCATAACACATGAAATAAGATATTTTTTCAGTTTTCATAAACTGCGAACACTAAATGAATGTTCAAACTTTCATTCATCTGTAATTTGTTTGATTTACTGATGTTTTATCTGTTAAGATTGTAATTCATCATCTTTTAAAGTGTAGAATACAAATTCCTTTTTAGATCTTCCATATTTTATATTATATACGGTCAATGGTTGAGAGAGAAGAAGCTGAAGGATGGACAAGAATTTATTCGAAAGAATGTGAAGCTGGAGGTAATAGTCGATTGCGTATTCAGTTTGATGAAGGTAAATTTATGTGGTCCTTTTTTTGACAAGTATTATTTTAAACCAAAATGTTCGACAAACATTTTTACCCTCTCACCGATTAATCTTTGATTAGATGCATTTCGAATTTTACTAAAGACTTATAAACCGAAAAAAATTGGAGTTTTCATATACGTTTTGTTAGGTCAGACTTGGTTCAATGATGCAGTCTATTTTACCGGATTTATCGAATGTGGTTTGGATAGGTATGGTGCATATGCGGATGTATGCAAAGTGGAATTGGGTTTGCAGGATAAACAAGTAATTATTTATTCACTGTGAACCATGTTTGTTATCATCGTATATGCATTAAAACTAATCGATTTGATTAGTTGGTACTAAATTTTATAATGTGAGATTGTTTCTAATTTTTACAGATACCGGTAATTTTCCGTGGCGTTACTGGCAATAGATATTAAACGATACAAATCGTTACAACCATTGTTATCTTCTGAATTCATTGGCTATCATCCGATTTACTATATATACCAGTTGTATTGGCATTTATCACTTTTATTGAATTTATTGGCATTTATTATTTTTACACTTCAGGTGCTTATACTGGATTAATTAAGTTTTTAAATTATGGGTGCATACTTTCGGTATTTATTTATTTTTTTTTTTTTTTTTTGGAGCTGTTAAGTATTTTCTGTGCTTTCTGTTTACTTCATCGTTCAATATTTATAACATTTTTAGTTCAGTGAAGTCTTCAAATTTTTTCTTGTTAAATATGGTACGATTCCTCATGATTAATTCAATTCTAGGTAGTCGATGATAAGGTTTTTATTAACTATCAACTTTATAAAATTGGTATACGATGAATCCCTGCTTTCCATTTTTGAGCTTTTGTCAGAATTATAGATTAATTGCTGGAGGCAAAGTAACTGAATTATTGAAATCTTTATTTATTTAATTACTGTCCAGATCATACATATATGCAATATTTATTAAAATTAGTGAAATCAGCAGGAAACTATTTTTTAAAAGCATCATTCAGGATTTATTTTTTGATTTCATTTGATTTTAAATCTGGGATTTGTTTATTTTTGATTAAACATTATGTTGTTGCTATATTGAATTTTTGCTCAAAAGTTTTTTCGAAGCATGATTGATGGAATTTAATTTTCCTTGTTATTTGTTGCCACAAATAGAAGAAGTGGTAGCGTGATAGATATCTTTACAAAAATAGAAAACTACTGTGCATTTATTATAAAAAGCTTTTTTATTTCTTATCTCTCCAAACGTTGCACCGTGACAAGTTCCGCACAGTGAACATAAAAAAATTTAGTTGAGATTAATTACAGTTACTCGTAATACGAACAAAGGAGGCTGTTGCGATTCGAATAGTTAATATGAGCAAAAAGTTTTATTTGAGTGCAGATTTAGGGGAAAAATAAAACTGTAATTAGAATTGCTAAATAACTTTGCACGAATTCGTTTGCTTAGATTATGAAAATAATTTTGGTACTATATCTCAGAGTCTTTCGTTTCCAGTTATAATTGCTGTTTGCCTGTTGAAATGCAATATTTTCTCTTTTATCTGATTTTTGTTAACAAAAATGGTAAATATGATTGCAATAAACTTTAATTCGTATTATTTGGTAAAATAAATCGACCGATTAAACTTCCCGTTCAACTAAATTGAAAGTATTAACAACAACTGTATGAAATGAAGAATGTTGAATTAAATTTCGCAAATTATTTGCTATTTTCTAATCATTTGCTAGTATCTAGTACTACTGGAAATTATTTGCTTCATTCAGCAATAGAACTAATATTGGTAAAAAATATTAGTTACTGAAATAAAATTGGACGTCTGTTCCTTTTTGAATTAAGAAATGAATGAATGTGTAATTTCAATTTACCAGTACCGAGAAGGATTTCGATGACTTGTCAACAATAGAGCATGAACCAAAATAGAATCGTGGATAATAAGAACAAGTACTCAATCTGGCATCTTTCCGCTTTTAAACTGAAAATCTCCTCTTTACACCATTTTTAAAGAACGGATGAATATGTTTTACAATTGCTATTGTGTTAAACGAAAAAATCAATCATATTTATTTTGGTTAGTTAAAATTTAATTATCTGGAATGATTAAAATATTATTTACCGAAATATGTTTTGAATTAATTAAAATTTTGAAATCAAAATTTCATAATGAATTAGCATATAGCTATAAACATATAGCTTTCCTTTCAAAGTTAGGAAATGATAATTTTATTAAAATTAGTATGGCAAGTATTGATTAACATAATTTGTAAAAGATTTCCTCTTTCAATAAGCAATTTTTTATTATATCATTCAATTAGTTCACAAAAGATTTCTTCTAACTTGTTAATAATTTCAAGAATTTTTATTAATGATTGATTAAAATCAAATAAAGAAAAGTTACTATGTAAACAAATATTTTTGTTATAAAATAATTTTTGTCATATATTAACAATTAATAAATTCCAATTTTTAATGCAACTAATAAAAAGGGTCGCTTGGTAATTTATGCTCTTGGTCTTCTATTAATTATTTAGCCGTAAAGATTTGCAGTTATTTGGATAGCGATACTTCTTGGAGTATTGTAACGATGGAGTATTTAAATAATATGAAAAGAAGTTTTATCGTTAATACTACTAACATCAAAATGCTTAAAACAAAAATAAAATGAAAATCGGTCAATAAGAAAGCGATTTACAATTAAAATTTATTTACTTATTTCTATCTTCTTCAAGACATATTCTATTTATTGCTATAAATTTAAATCTCAAGAGATTTGAATGTTTTCTGAGGCGATGAAATGAAAATAATTCGACAATAATGAAGCAGAGAGAATTGGAAAATAAAGCTGCCGAGTGACAAACATAGTTTAGAAATAGAGTGAGCGTGACTGATGACATTTATCAGTTGCTGATTTAATTGAATTATGAATCACAGTAGCTACTATCATTGCTGTTTTTTCTACCATATCAACAAATCCTCCTAAATATGTTTAAATTTTATATTTTAAAGATAATTTGTCATATTTTAAAAACACTTCCGTTTTTTGACAGCAATTAATTGATCAAATAATGATTATTTCCTTCCATTTGTGAGTTTTTCTTATTCGTTAATATAAAAATTTCTAAATTTCCAATGAAAATTTTTATAAAAATTTCCAATGAACAACGAAGAAAATTAATTTTAGTCGTTTATTAATTAAAAAAAAATCTCCTAAAGGGACAATTTTATTAACATTCTTTTATTTACACTATCAAGTCCAGCAAGTAGAATGCATTAAACATGAGATGTTTTGCTGAGAATAGAAAACCACCTAGCAACAAAATAGGCTTTTTCTTGTTTGTAAATGCTGCAATGTAATCTCTTGCCTCAATAATAAGCCTAGTAATACTATATGGATCCATTTAAAACCCATTACTTTGCAATATACTTGATATATGCAGACATATACAAACATACATTAACATATAATACTCACATACTCGCACATACATATACACACACACAAATATATGAACACACAGCAAAAATATAGTAATTTCAATAAATAATGAACTCTAAATGATAAATGACATCATCGATGTAAGAATTTTTTGAACGCAGAAAACATATGCAAGTAAATATGAATACTTTTTTTGTTTTCTTGAAATTTTAATTCATCCATCAAAATTACGTCAAATTTTAGAGAAATGAAAAATTAGAAATCGCTTAAAAATAAATTTTAATGCATCATTTAAGCACAAAATTAATAAAAAGTCTTTTGTTGTTAAGAAAAGATAAGAAAAACTGAAAGCAGTAAATGTTTGAAATGTTGCATTATATTAGATGCCGAAATAACTTACAGCAATTGGGCAACTTGTATTAACTGAAATTCATCATAACATGATAATTTACATCAACTTAGTATTTAAATTGAACTGACAATCGACTGGCGGAAGCAAAGCAGACAATAACAGTGGGAAATACTGCAATCGAGATGTGTCGGAAGTTTTCTAAGCTATTATTGCTATGCCTTTGGAACTTTTCAGCGTTAAAATTTCAAAAAAGTTGCAAAAATGAATTTTTAATTGAATAATTTTTGCAAAAATGTCTTTTGCAGCACTCAAAATATGCCACGTATGGAACGCTTTGATTTGACAGCAACAGTTTCCCCGAGAATTCAAACGTATTCACTTGTTTGTATCAGTTCGAAGATCGAGTGAGAAGCTAAATTCATAATTATTTGCCAAGCAAAATTTCTTTGCTTTCTAAAAAATTAGCAGTTTTTTTTTATACAAAACTTCTAGAAAGCAAAAAACGAAAGATTTCTTTCTGTCCGATTTCTGAGTGCTCGTAGGGAAATTTTTGAAAAGTCAAAGAGTTTTTTGGTTTATGGAATGAAAAAAAGTCAATGATTAATTAGTTGAGTGTATATTTAATTTCTTTGCTTCTCATTTATTTAAAGCGATATTCGAGGGATGCTCGCGTGATCATTTTTGTTCATAATCCATTATGTTTCTTTTCCTGTCTATTGACCACTCCAATGGTCAGATGTTCCTTTTCTTGTCTATTGACCATATTCAATGTCATTTCCCAAACTGCACTTACATCATTTGATTGATCCTATCACGAAAGCATTGAAGTTGAGTGTTTTGTAATTTACATGTCAACGAATTAAATTATGATCGAGCAAAAAATCGCAGCACTAAACTCCGGCACGATTAAGCAAAACAAATCTGGTGTTAGATGAATGATAATAATAACGATAATTACGATGACTATGATAATGATAATAAATAGTAATAATAAGATAAAGGTGATGATGATAATATGGACGACTGATAACTATAATTGATAGTTGATGATAACAGTGTTGAACACAGATGATATTCGGTGATTTAGAAATGAAGATTTGAATTTTCACGTTTCAATTTAATTAATTATGCTGTCGTTTTTTGCAGTCCTTTGTATTTTTATCTATTCCCTTCATGTTTCAAGACCTTACATTTCTTCTACAGTATTTGAAACATACTCGGTCACATCATTTCATTCAGTAATTTTCATGTAACAGATAAGATTGAATATATGAAAGTAATAACAAACATCACATAATCTGAAAATTTTGTAAAAATCTCATCAATCATCGTTGCAAATATAAGAATTTTCCAAAAATTGGAACTTTTCTTCTCAAAGATTAAATTAAATTTTTCTTTCTAAAATTGATCAAACGAAGTTTTGAGAAAAATCTTTTTAAAAAAAATTATTCGTATTAATAAAATGCAATTGATCAATTTTCTCTGATAAAAATAATCCAGACCATCTTTTCGTAAGAAGTAAGCAAAATAAATTTAAGACAAAGTAATATAAAAAAAATTTCGCTTTTCGATTAAACTTTTGCAGTTTTGAATAATTTAATTTCTTTTGTATCATAAAAACGGATTAAGTAAAGACAAATGATGTTTATTAGCCAAATTTCGCTATTCCTACAACACAAAAAAGCCTAGTTTCAAAAGTGGTCTTTCAAGATCGCTGGATCTCTACGACGGTTATTGCCAAGAAGATCATTTATTTGTTCAAATGAACCAATGATTTATGCAAGAGTGATATTTCATTAGAAATAGCTCGATGGTGTACAAAATATACATATTTCTTAGATTATAATTTAATTTAAAATGTAAACGATTTCTGTTTGAAACGATTCTCCTCGGCATAATTAATTAAATTATTCGCTTAAACAGAAATAATCTCAGCCTGTCAAATTTTTCGAAAGTAATCGAAAAATGGAATAGCAAAAATGAAAATAATGGAGACAAAACTTATTAAATCTTATAAATCTTACTTATTAAATCTATTAAATCTTATATTATCAACTAAATTGATGTTTTTCTTGTTTCAAAAAAAAACATATTATTTTTTTAAATTTTCTTTTTTTTTGCCGCCAGCTTTTTTATAGGAGCAATTATTCAACACTTATGAAATTTTATATTTGCGGCTTATTTACCATTTCCAAATAATAAAAGCTGAAAAGTTAATTTAAAAAAAAAGAGATCGTTTTCCTTGGCTTCTTTAGCTTCTTGGCTTCTTTAGTCCCAAAAAAAAACACACACACACACACAAATAAGTGTTCTATCAAATCATCAAGGCCCTATTTGTTAATATCTTCATAAAAAAAAAAAGAGGCAAACAAATACAAAGAAGGTTTTGCCTGAAAAATTGAAAAGAAAGGGAGAGAGAGAGCTTTTCTCTTCTATATTACTTCTTTTAATTGGATCTCTCTTCCTCTTTCCTTCACTCTCCTCTCTCTCTTTCTGTTTCTTTTAAAAATTATAGAAAAAGTTAAATGAGATTCTTCGTTTTATTTCTTGTTCAAAAATTCTTGGTTACTCTTTTTGGTACCATTCCTAGAAATAAGTTTAACTGCTATTTTTGATGAATTTAATCATTTAACAAAATTTGAAATCTAATTTAAATAAAATTATCAATCAAAAATGTATAAATATATTTAAAAATTAATTATACATGTCATCATATTACATTAGCAATTAGCAATAATCCTTTTATTTGTTTACTTGTTTTATTTAAGCATGTTTAAAAAGAACTTATAAGCATAAGTAATGAAATCAAATCATTTCTTCTTTTTTTTCTTCATTTCAATTCATTTACATTTCTTTTTTATCATTATCATTTTTAAATTTAATTATTATTATCATTAAAATATTACATATTTAATTATAATATATTTGAAGCAAATCATTCACTGAATGAAAAAACAAAGAAAAATTAGTATTGCTGTCAGTTATCATTAATATTATTGACGCTAAATGATAAAAGACATATAGACAAATCATTAATTAATCAGTGATATCTTGAAGAAAAAATGATCTATTTTTTTCCAAACAATAATTACTTTTACATGTATCGCTAATCTGCCAATTTATATCTCTAATTTTTTAATTCTTTCTTCCGTTCTTTTCTCTCTTCCATTTTTTAAGAAAGCTATCTTCACTCAAAAATGTTTTCACATTTCAAATTTTTTGTTACTAACATATTTGTCTTTTAAATATAATATCCCATTATTTTAATGAGCATTTCAGCTATACATTGAAGGATGAAATTTAAAAATGTCAAACCTCAAGTTGCTCTTTCATTCGTTGCATTCCCTCAAAATCTAATTTTTTATTTTTAAAATCCAATAGCAGTAAAACATAATTACTAATAAGCGGATGTTAGCTAGAAATTCACATAATAATTACCATCAACATCAACATTCATTATTATTAGCAAATTGTAGTAACAAATTTTAATTAACACTTGAAAAGCTAGAATAAATAAATAAATTTGGCACCTCTTAATTAGCAAATAATAGATCAATGTTACTTCAATAGTTCAGTTTCTGTTTTCTTTGCCATTAACAATTTTCCGCATTCCACTAAATATTCATATGCTGCATTGAAAATTGCAATAGAATTACAGAAATTAAAATTATAACAGCTTCATAACTGGAAAACATTTTATATGGAGATTTCATGGATTTAAAGTATCGCATTAAAATTAAATTCTCATCACTTCATTATAACTACCGTTGATTGTCATTTAAATTGTTGCATTGCTTGTTAACAATGCCATAGGTGCAGTGGTAAAAAATCTGGAATTCAAGGATTCATTTATTTATCTGTTTACAAAATATTTATGAAGATTGTTTCATTGATCGATTCTAGCCATCGGAATATTAGCAATTTTAAAATTCGACGATACTAATGGTAATAAGTACAGCCTAATATTTCGCAAAGAAAGTAATCTACATATTCTATTATTTTTCAAACAAAATTTTTGGGATAAAAACAAAATCCCAGTCAAAATGTCTAGGAAGAATCAGAATTTTAAAAATGTAAAAAATTCACTTTTCCTCCTTTTTTACGTTTGAATTTTTTTTACTTTTAAAAAGTTTAAATTTTTTAAATTTATTACTTGGAACATTTAAACTCCATTTTAATAAATTAATGATAACATGATGCACCGAGAGTATTCGGTATTTGCATATTCCACTTCGATATTTCATACGAATCTTTAGTTCTAAAACCTGAGCCCTCTTACTGTGGTCAATCGCAAGGCCAATTGTTCTTTAACTCAATTTCAAAATTCAAAAACGATTATCATAAAAAAATATACTTTTGTTACTATTAAAAATTGGATGTAGATTAAAAATAGGAAGACGATGAATGTTTAGCGTTCGAACAATTAAGCATAAAATACTGAAACTTTAAATGACAACACTAACAACATCAACAACAGTAACAGCAACAAAAACAACAACAACGACAATAGTAATAGCAACAACAACAGCAACAATAACAGCAACAACATTCAGTAACAATAGTAATAGATTCATAATAACAAGTCGATATTACATCTTTTTATGTTGAATTGTTTGAATGCAATAAAGTTTATTTATTAATTTATAATGATCAGAATTTCCAAAATTTTTTAAAACAATGCATCTACGTCAGTATTTTAAATTTTGTTTTAATAGTTGGTTCTTTTTTATTTTTTTTGTATAATTCAACGTTTTTAAAATAAAAAATTCTAATATTTCCAAAATAATTTAAATTTTAGTGTTTAAAATTTTACTCTATGATAAATTATCCGGAACTAGAAACAATGTTATTACACTCATCTATTGCAAAACTTTGTATTATTTGTGGCAAAACTTGATTTTCTTGACAAGCTATGTATGTTTTCACGTGTCACGCATACCATTCACGTGTATTTCATTATTTTGCTACAACAAGAAAGTTGCATCTTTTAAATTTCTTTTTTTACATAAATTTTAGAATTCAATAAAACAAAACGAAATTTTGAGCATTTCGTAATATCGCAAAGCTAATACATATATAATTTAAGAATTAATCTTATCAAATCATCAAAAGTATTTGATCGATTGGAATACACCTGCGTACAAGCCAATGATATCACACTTATTGAGTGCAGTCATTTTTATCGTTGTTCTATTTGATAAAGTAAAGTTCATTCACTTTGCTATAACAAAAAATTCAATTAATTCAATTAAATTCAATTGCATACTTTTCACTAATTAAAGAAAGAAGCTAGAAGTTATTAAAAAAAAAAAATCTTGGGAATTCAAACACAATCTTCCAATGCTAAAACTAGGAATTCTTATCTTTCCCAGTGAAAAATTTTCATTTGAAAAAAGAAGAATTAGTTTGATATTATTTCAGGCTAATGCTCGACGTGGAAAATGTCCAGAGGGATTTTGGAAAGAAAATGCTGTCATACAAGCGCTAATGAAAAATTATACCAAAGTATTGCCTGAAATTGAAGATGCTGTACAAGTAGATATTGAAATTCATGTACAGGTACATCCATAACAATCATTTCCCAATCATGATTTCTTATCTACTCCAATCTAATTTAATCTAATCAAAAC
>JARVGP010000455.1:0-43774 GCA_029876185.1 Mansonella ozzardi | reverse complement strand
AACTCATACAGGGGAGAAGCCATTCAACTGCGACATATGCAACAGAAATTTTTCTGTTTCATGGAATCTGATAACACATAGGAGAACTCATACAGGTGCAAAGCCCTACCATTGTCGGACATGCAACAAAAATTTTCTTTCGCCAAGCTATTTAAAAACCCATGGGAGAATTCATACCGGGGAGAAGCCGTTCAATTGCGACATATGCAACAGAAATTTTTCTGAATCATCGAATCTGATAACACATAGAAGAACTCATACCGGGGAGAAGCCCTACCTTTGTTTGACATGCAACAAAAATTTTTCTCAATCACAACATTTGAAAAACCATGAGCGAACTCACACCGGTGTGAACCCTTAACATTGTCTGACATGCAAGAGAAATTTCCAGACAAAACAAAATTTGCAGTGGCACATGTTAAATCACTGAAAAAAAAGTTCTCTCTTCTACTGTTATTTATACTATAAAGGTTTCCTATTTAATCTAACTTTGAAATCGCAGAAGAAATATGAAATAATTGAAAGGCACATTTCAAACTGAAATACGTTGCCATTTCTGGCGTTGTTGATTTTTTGTTTTTCTATCAGTTCAATGTTCATTTGCTTATTCCTTATTTTATTTTAACAGTTCATTCTTGTTGTTATTCTTGTCACTTGTTTATCTCCTATCCATGCCTCGTATTTTGTCACATATCCATATTGGTGTCGTTCTTCTTATTTGTTTCATTTTATTTAAAAAAAAATTTCCTGGAGAATTTGCAAGTGTTAAATAAATGCATTTATGCAAACATGATAATCTGCATGCATTACACAAGAAAAATGCAAAATCAATATTTCGATGAGAATTCAAAGGGAAAAATATTCAAATGGATATCCTATCAGTTTTCATTCAAAGAATTACTAGAAAATGTTTATCAAACTGGAATAACAATTACTTCTACAAGCAACGTTGCTAAAAACGTAATGATACTATCATTCACGACCTTGTAATTCATCACGTATAAATCGAAATGGAAGTTTAAGTATTAGTTGTATATTTTAGTTTAAATATTAGTTTTTTTTGTGTGCCTCTTTTCCTGATTCTTTTTCATATAGTCAATGCAAACGGAACTATTCTGAAATGAATTTTTACTATAACATTTACAACCACTATGACTTTCAATACGATGATGAACATTTGGATGTAATACGTTGGTATTTTCTAATTCTATTATTCCGATATGATATATTAATCGATCTTTTGTAACTTCTTGGAACAATAATTTATCTTTTCGTATGCATTGCTGAAATGAATGATGGTTATCAGTTCAGCAACTTCAAGCAAAAATTAGCTACATCAAGAGAAGTTTATTGCTTTATGCTGACAGTACTTAGGCATTAATATTCCAATAGCATATGAGAGCTAAACAGTGAACTTAAACTTATTTTGTAATTATTCAAATGCTTATTGAAGTTGGGACGCATAATAAAGTAAGTTTTAATTAAAGACTTAATTGAAATTCAAAAAAAAAAAATCCTGTGCACCTTATTCAGAAATCCCCCGTCACAGTGGTGATTAATTATTAGAGATAGTTCCGATGTGTCTATATTCTTTACTTGAAATAGGAATTCATCCCAATGATTCGCAATGGTACCATCATCTTTAAGACCGGCTGTAAATAATTTTAAACTATCAACAAGGATATGTAAGCATTACTGATAGCTTAAGCGGCTTCATTTCCTTATTTAAAATTAGTTACTATTTTAAACTTCAAACTTAATTCCTCAGCAACTTTAAATTTGTTCGAAACGCAAGAATAATCTCAAATTAACTTAATTAACTAGCAAACAGATGCTCTAAATTCCACACATCACGCGACACTTCACTATGTCGAAATGTCGTGAAGTGCACTCAGTATGTACCTCCGTCGTAAAGTTCTAGTCGTGCACCGATCACAGACGTACCACCACATGCTAAAAGTCCATGAATTCGTAACGTTTCGCCAATTTTTGTGTTGACAACAGCAAATAATTGAAGAATCTTCAATAAGTTTTGAAATATACTTTGACATTAGTTAAAATCTTCGTCTTTCGACAGCACTCCTGAATTCATCTACCAATACATCAGTGATATCATCTCTTATGTTTTCGTAAAAACTGAATTTTGTTCATAATGTCAGCCTATCCATTGTTGCAACAATTTATAATTGTGCAAACCTGATGAAATAGAAACAAACGACCACTCAACTGCATTCCTAAATGAGTTAGGAAGTAATTTCCTCTATCTGAATAGAGAAAATTCATATCAAAACTCACATCAAAATCACGCTGATATCATTTGTTGATATAAAATTTCATTTACACATGCACTATTTTTACTAGATATTGCATCTTTCAACAAATAGAATTGCAATGTTCAATATAGTAAATGTTGAAAAATATAACATTCTATCAAAATAATCCGAAATCTAAGCATCACATATGAACAGTAAAGAAAATATTTAAGAATATATAAGCAATAAAAAATATTTCAAACATTTTAATTTTCGGTTAAAAAAGTCATGATTTCTCAGCAATATCTGAAATGATAATTATTATAAACTGTGAAAAATGGACAATTGTTGCCGCTCTCAGTACTTCCAAAGAGTAAAAGAAGCTAAGAAGAAGAACTGAAAAAGCGAAAAGGGAATGAGATTATCGGAACAATCGAAACAATTTTTAGTGTATTATCTTGCTGTAATCATAAGATTTTACAATAAAACTGCAATTAAGAATTTTTATTTAAAATACTCCGAAATAATTTTAGTAAGCATGAAAGATTTGTTGGACATTTTTAATACTAAATGATCCTTAATTTATTCCATGTTCGTTACTTTTTTTTAATCTAATTGGTACATTTCTATATACCCAAACTTTAGGATTTAGATTTTCCTTCGGATTCTTATTCTAGCCAGTTGTCATTTTCTAAATTCTCAATAAAATGTAAAATTGGATTCGTCATACTCAGCCATGCCTCAATTAATGTCCAACAAATTTCACTCATCCTACCAGTTGAATTTAGTTGCGATATTCGCCGATAAAAGAAATTTAATTTCTTATTTAACAGAAAAAAAAACTTTTAGGGAAACTATTCGTACTGATCAAACAAATAAAAACTGTCGCTGCAAAGGTAGATAAAGAGACAAGGAAAAAAAATATATGTTTGAACGTAAAAAAGAATAACATCATATGCTGCTTATCAAAAATTACTAGAGAGTTGTGCCTTGTGAAAGAGACAATAATAATGGCCATCATTACAAATTATACAAAGAGGAGTTAAACAATATAAATGGAAGCTAACTCAATCACAACCAGACGAATGGAAAATTGTTAAAAAGCGGTGAAATCATTCTCTTTAAGATCTTCCACCGCGACATGCTTTTGGAGTCTCACTAGTTTCTCGTGAAGCACTGTCAGATGCTTTCTCTTTACCAGGTTCTTCAGAATTTACAGGAGTGACGCGTGGACTTGAAAATCTTGAACGTTCAAATTTGGCCTGTAAATCCTAATGATAATAATTTCGATATCGAATTTCATAAATTTCAAATCTAGCCAATTTCAAAAATAATCAGAATTATGACATACAAATAACTGATGAATGCGTATGTTTGGATTAATGATTTTTAAATTAGATAACCGAAATCATAGAACTTCAAAGAAATTAGTGAGAAAGATCAAATATAAACCTCTTCTGCAGCAAAGGCAGCACTCCTCCGGGTCATATGTGTAGTGGCACCTCGAACAAATAATACATCTTTCTGAAGCATCTGTAAGGAAGAAAAAAAATTTAAGTTTAAATATTAAATTTACAGATATTATCTAACGATAAGGAACAAAAAAAATCTTTTCCTATTGTTTAATTAACTGGAATATGAATCGTTTTACTAGAAAAGACCGCAGATCTACATCAGATTTATTATTCGGTCAAAGGATCCGATAATGAGAGTGACATTATTATATTTGTTATACTTGTAATGAAAAAACTGGTGCTAATTTACTGAATGGTATCTTCATCGACAAAAATCACAGGGAAAAAGAGATGAATACCTTAAGTGAGCTTAGAGTATCAACGGCCATTTCTTTTGCATAATGATTTACATCGTGGCCCGTACTATTGAACATCACCGCATTCGCAAACATTAGCAGCACATTCCGCTTGAAATCATTCATTCCTGATAGACTACCACCATCTAGTTGTTTCTTTAACGTGCTCAAGTCCATACGACTGGAACCTTTCCTTTTAGAAAAATGCTTTTAAAATCCAAAATTCATAGTTATAAATGGCAACTGCTAACCAGCGGATAAATATGAAGGAAACGGCTAAATCATTTCGATCCGAACCGTTTCTGACAACTGATTATATCAGCAGCACTATCGCAATACCGATTGATATAGTTGATTAATTAACAAGAGACAAAAGTAGGTTAGTAATATAACACTGCTGAGATTTGAAATTCAAAATTTTAAAAAATGTAGATAGAATACTCTCTGCTAAATACATAATGAAAAAATTATTATTTTATTGGTACGAAAGAAAGAACCTTTTAACAGTTTTTGAGTATCCCAAAGCATCTCGATCAGATACAGGGTGAGCAAAAATTGCAGCATGTCGATGACTAGACACCATTCGCCATGCAGTAACCATAAGAGCTTTTTGTTCTAGATCACCATCAGTCGAACCCTTAAACATGCGGAACCTATCACCACTAATACGAATAACACTAGTGACCGATATGACAATACGAATTATTAGCCTTTGCAAACGCTTATGCCCAACAAGCAGGCAATAATAAAGCAAACAATTCTGATAAATCCGACAGACGAACAGTAGCGAATAAAAAAAAATGACAGAACAGGAAAGTGTGTGATATTTTAATGTATTTAATGGTTAGTGGTCATATTACATGCTTTGTTATGTGCCATATTTTAAGAAAAGGTCAGAATCTATTTTCATCAGAATATTTTTTTTTTTCTTTGGATATGAATTAGTAATCCAAACTAATCATTTGGATTGTTATGGTTGGTACTATTTATATAACATTAGCAATGAATGCATTCAATACTCAACAACTTAAAAATATAGATTTTACTAGAATAATAGCAACATAATTATGCCATTAAATTGTAGAATACTGATTAATCATTCCTGGCAGGAACAGCTCAACTGATTGTTGCAAATTACTGGAAAACAAAGAATAATTAAGCAACAGAGAAAGTTTTTGACTATATGTTAAATCATATCTCATAAAGAAAAGACAAAATCATAAAAACTATACTTTTCTTATTTGTCTACGGCTCGAACGTGTTCCCATTCCATTTCTTTTCGGCGACCGAACTGAAGAAACTTCAGCTGATACACCTGAAAAAATAATAAAAATATTCCGATAAAAATAAATGAAAAAGCATATCCTCAATATGCAATCTTTTAATAAGACTCCATATTCCTTCCCAAAATCTCAACAGAAATTTAGAGAAAAAATTTATAATCCCAAAAGTGTAAATATTACCTGCTTTTTCTTTCGCTTTCTCACTAGTAACAGCTACTTTCAACGACCGATTTCGAGTGCGTAGGTCGACAAGCTTTTTATCATCATCCGATTCTCCCTCCATAACCTTTTGCTTAAATTATATTTTCATTAATTAAAATATGAAGGAAATTATAAAAATCTGGAAAAATTGGAAAAAGTAAGACAAAACAATGCATAAAACGACGATCAAACAGAAATCAATTAATGATATCTCTGTTTTAACCAAAAACAAAAGAGTCATCAGCTAAAAATCTGACAAGTAATGAATAATTAGTTTTTCTAATCATATCTATATATTTTATTTCTTTTAAAATGATTTAATCAAGAGAATAAAAATTACATGAAGATGCGTTTCTCTTTCAGGTTCTGGACTGGACTGTAATTCAATATTGCTTTCAATCCGAGATTTGGTATCCTTTTTCTCAGCATTTTCAACATCTCTACTGGATAATCGTCTATAAATATTTATTATTTCCAATGATTAAAAGTTGCATCCCCTCACCATAAATAGCATTTAATAATTGAAACGTACGAAAAATTTCTAAAACTAAATTTTCATACCGCCGTTTAGCAAGTAGTGCTTTCGTTTCTTCCTCATTATTATCAGCAATTTCCAGCTTTGCTGCTCGTTTCCGTCTTGCCGTTTGCACAGGTATTACAGATGTACTGGCTTCAACATCAGTCTTCGTATGATATCTTTCCGACCGTCTAAAAATATTTTAATAAGGCGCAGTCATTGCAATTTAAATCTGCAATATTCAATCATGAAATTTATATGTATCTATTCTATTAGTCGTTCATTATTCTCATTTCTTCAACTTGAGAGAGATTAAATCATTATAGCAACCAAAGAGTACTGGCACTTTGGTGCATAAAATTTAAGAGCATTATATCCTCAACACACCGTAATTTTCCGTCTTCTTCCTCTTCTTCTGCAACGTTCTTTTCTTCCTTACTGATAAAACCAGATAACTTTGCATTTTTCAGAGGACTGGAGATAGTAGCAGAAAAACGACGATTTCCTAGAAAAACAAGTATTCTCTGCATCATACGAAAAAGATTTTTAAAAGCAGTTGCCGAAGAGCAACTAAAACATGGAATATACAGAAAAAGTACAGAATCTGAAAAGCTTAAAGAATCTTGAATAATCAGTTTTAAAAAGTATACTTAAGGAATGTTCATGTTGTACTGGTAATACTGTTTCACTCTCTGTGTTACTTGAGCCGCCTGATGATCGCGTAACAATTTTTTGAACTCGTCTAGTTTTCATCTAGGAAAAATACTGATTAAACAAATGGAACAAATAGGTTTTCTTCAGTAATCACACTTTAATCATTCGAAGAATATTAAATTGCATATAACAACTCTTACCCAGCCTTATTATTTACTGAATGCCATAATCTAAGACAGCGAATATTATGCTAAATTTAAAAACAAAGTGATACCATTTCTTTCTTCTCAGCTACCTCTGGCATTAGGATGACTTCCTCCTCCATTTTATTTTTAACAGCAACACAAGACAGTTTCGCCTAAAAGATTTGAATTGTAGAAATATAAAAAAAAAAAACCATTCGTCACAACAAAAAAGCAGTAATTCAAACTGACTGATGTTATAGATGAATTTGAAAAACAACGGACAGATGACAGCGCACATCAGTTAATAAAAATCGACGAAATAGTCAAACAGTTAACTTAGAAGAAAAAACCTCATCCGATGTTCTCGACATAACAGTTCCAGCATCATTTTTTGGAAGTGATTTTAATATTAATTCACTCGATACTGATTGCGACGCGAAGTCCTCCGATTTTTCAGCTTTTTCTAAATACAAAGATATTTTAAGAATCGAAAAAGCATTGAAAAATCTTTGATATGCTTTACTGTTTCTGGAACATTAAATTAATTACGAGGGAACAATATTACAGTATGACAGAGGGCATGCAAAGATTTAATTTTCTTCATTATATCCTAGTTTGCTTCCTTCCTTATTCTTCCCTGTCAAAAAAAGACCACAGTATTTACTTTGATAAATATATACCTCTAACCGTAAGATAAAACTATATGAAATCTCATTTTTTTTAAAATGCATTCAAACATCAATTAAACTTGTAAAGAATTGCTTACCACTTTGATGAGATAATGCATTATTTCCCATCGATGTTTGAGGCCGTGAGCTAAATGACAGTGAACATAATCTTCCCTCAGTAGATGTTTCGCTAGCTAAAGTTTCGTTAGTCATCATTTCTGAAGGAACATTTCGTGGTGGATTGCTGAACATTCTGGATAAGGGAGATCCAAGAGTGGTACTTGAAACAGATGGTGTTTTTGTCTGCGAATTTACCACTGGTTGGAATGAAAGACCTTCGAAAAGAGGTTTGATTGGAGAAAACGGTGCTTCATTGGTAGACGATTGGGATGGATGAGACGGTGGTATGATGATCTTCAACTGTGGATATTTAAGTGGCTGAAATCTCATGGGGTTTTCATTTCAACGAAAAAACCATAGATCTTTGTTTCCAAGCATTTTGATCAAATACAACAAAATACAACTTACATTTGTTTCATGACGGGTCAGATATTCTTTCAAATTCTTGGTACCAACTTCAATTTCCTTTCGGATGACTTCTTGATCACGCTAAAAGAATACACATATGATTATGGAATTCTAAGAACGTTTCTGAAGAATTTCACAGCCAAGCTGAATAACAATACTTTAATTTACAAATTAACAACCCAAAGACCAAACATCAGTAGAACTTTCACTGCCTACCTGCACAATCCTATTTCCTCCCTTTTAAAAATTATTCTATTATACTCCAATAAATAATGCGATTATTTTAAGACATAAATCACCATAACAAAGAATTAAATTTTGTTAGGCGAAAAATCGAAGATTCGTTTTCTTGAATAAGAAGATTCATATGCACCATTAATAATAAATACATACCATGCTATCTTCTTCACGAGCTTCCTCCAGTAACTTTTCTATTTCCTTATCCGT
Source organism: Mansonella ozzardi (assembly GCA_029876185.1). Classification (NCBI taxonomy): domain Eukaryota; kingdom Metazoa; phylum Nematoda; class Chromadorea; order Rhabditida; family Onchocercidae; genus Mansonella; species Mansonella ozzardi. The sequence continues at coordinate 35,229 of JARVGP010000455.1, read as the reverse complement.
AAAATCACTCTCTGATGAGAATAAACGATTAAAAAGATCCGCTTTCTGACGTAGTTTCACCAAAAGTAGTTCTTCCTCTTGTGCTTTCTTGATTTGCAACTGCGAATCAACATAACATTCATGAATTGTGCAAATAAAAAGTATCTCGCTTCCCAGAATGATAGATGTTTATAGGGATTAATAATTAAGTACTTTTTAGTAATTTGAAAAATGACAGAAATGGAGAAATAATTAAATATTTAAAAAATTAGTTTGCAATATCAGACATATATATTCATATCAGTCCCATTGAGTTAGATTTAGATAGTTATTTCAATTCATTGCATAGTTTCCAAAAAATTGTATCTTTTAATAAATACATAATTTTTTTGAAAAAAAAAAGCGGGTGGAATAATTGTTGAAAACTTAATTCGTGGAGCTAAGTTTTTTGGAGGTAAAGATCAAAAAATCTTAATATAATAAGGGAAAATATTGTATTAAGCAATACGAAACCAACATATCCATTGAAAGGCACTATGAAGTTCTACCTCTTTTTTTAAATAAACCGTCCAAGCATGGATGAGTTCTTTTCGGGAATACTTTTCACCTGGTTTTCGTAGAAAATGTTCCGGATGACCACTTGACATGACACGTTCAAACTCATCCTTACACAGCTGAACAGTGAGATACGATGAATAACATGTAAGAAAGTAATGTATTTTAAGATGACCTCAATTCAACAGAAATAAATATTGTTGAATTTAATCTAAAATTTCACAATCTAAAAGATCAAAAATTCAAAACTATAATAATATTGAGTTGAAACTTATTTAGATTAAAAGACTTGGTGTATATTGTGCCTTTAGAAATTTATATAAAATTTAAATGAAACTGTTAAGCTAAGCTTTAAAAAACAGCGTGCATCTTCCTCCTCGTCTTCTTTCCCTCCCCTTTCAAAAAAGAATTTTTCTTCTGAAATATTTCACAAAATTCCCACTTTTTCGGTGAAAAAGCCAGCCGGCCTCTCATCTCCAAAGTTTTCCGCAAGTTTCTTGGCACATACAAGCCTGAAATTGATTTGGACAATAACACAAGTTATAATTTCCCACCGCAAAATTTCCAGAATTTACAAAAAATTGATATTTTCAGAAACTCAACTAGGATAATCACTGAACTGTTTAAACGGCAAATGTTAACTGTTAACGAAACACTTAAATGAGATACTTTATGACAAATGAATTTAAGGGTAACTTGGCACTTAGAATCGAGATTTTAAGTTAACCAACGCTTGCTATTTACAAAAATGAACCATGATTGCATTATTTTTGTAACGGAGAATTAGACAATTATTACAGGTGTTTCTTCCGTAAAATTTAAATGCACAGGTCTACGTACGACTCACGTACGTACGACAGCATTATGAATTATAAAAGTTAAATTATAAATAGGATGGCAAGAGATTACCAGTCATCTTCCGTTTCCATAAGTTCGAAAAGTTGTAGCGTTTCCTCATGCTTCCAACTGAGTGACATGCAAAGATACTTCATCCTTACTTAGGCCTAGAAGCTTTTCTCGCAACATCATCAAAAGAATACCGAAAACCTACGTGTAATCATGATAAACACATTTACTGCTATGAACTCCCTACTTTTCCCTATCACAGCAGTGGATTTTTTTTATACAATTCTTGTCAATCTTTATCATACATCTGCTTAGAATATATTCTTTTTTTCTTTTCCTTCAGCTTATCACAAATATTTTGTGTAGTTATATCTTATCAGTTCTTATCAATCTTCTCTTCGATTATAGCAATTCCTTTCTTCTCCTTCATTCTAAAACATTGTTATCGTATTATACACACTCTAATGTCTTATAAATCCCCAAATCTCTAGTAATATCCTGAATCTCATAAGAAGAAATGCAAAAAGATATCTCGGGAAAATCGTATGATCCACTTGCATTGGAGACATGTCGCATTTTGGCTCTATGCCACGGGTGATGAAATAGGATATCTCGGATCAAACCATTTTCTGGATCTTGGAATTACTTCTTCACAAGAGTACTCAAATACTGGAATATCTTAGATGCTGGAATGAAATTTCTCATGAATTCAATTTCCATATCTTGACCATCTGGACATGTAAATAAATTACATCGATCATAAAATGATTACATAGATGACAAAAAAAATCATTTGTAACACAAATAAATTTAATTCAACCGTTGTTAATTACTTATTAAATTGATTGAAATGTTAACAAAAAATAAAATTGAAAAAATTTGCATATGTTTATTAATATCTATAAAAATTAAATTTTTACTTATTCATAAGTTCAATTTATATTTGTACTTCTAGTGAGGCACTGAAATGTTAGTCTTCTAAATATACAATATTTGATATCAATGTAATCAACAAATTGTCGTAATCCGCAGTATTCTGCGAAACTAGAGTTTTTTCATTCATTCCCGAGTAATCCAATAACATTAGTTTTCTCATCAATCTATCCCATAATACCATTTTTTCTGTTTATTTATTTGGATAGTAGTAATTTTTTTTTCCTCAGTTTCAATAGTATCAGTGTTTTATTTATTCATATCCTCCATACTACTCAATTAATTACACTTTTTACCTTTCACCTAACAAAAATGTCATCAATGATAAGTAATGCGCAGTTAATTAAATAATGAACAAGAAACAGAGTTATCCATTCTTCTTCCTTATTGATTTACATATATTTCTAAAGATAAACCTTACTTTTGTCCCTTTATTTTTGTCCGAAATGAAATGAATTAATGCTTAATTACTTCATTTGTTTCAATGCAACTAATCATTGATAATAAAAAAGTCACAGTTAATAAAACAGGTCATAATTGATAGATCATAGATGACAAAAAAATTTTTCTTTCTTTCATACAGTGATATGGCCAATAAATATGAAGCACTTAATTCTAATCTGTTAACACAAGCAGCAACAAATATTCCACATTTGGCATCATCACCGCCTGCCGATGTATCACCAGTGGATGCAGAAGGAGAATCAGCAAAAAGTAGTACTACCGATCTTTGCACCAAAAATTTGGAAGTTGAAAGTAAGCAATCTATCAATATTTTAGAGAAAATTTATTTCACAGAAACGCAGCCATTAATTTCAATTAATTTCTTGACGAAAGCTATAATACGCAGCATTTATGCTTAAATGTCCACGCCTCGCACAAAAAATGAACGTTATCTGACATAATATCTACACTTCATTTTTTCATATTACAAGTGAAAAAAAGAAAGAAAGCGAAAGCTCATTTACATATAATAAAATAGCGAAAATTTTTCTACTTTCCAAGAAATTTTTATAATTTTACTCTAATTTTATTGAAATTTTATAATTTTACTGAAATTTAAATAACTTTTTTGAATATTTACTATCATTATTTACATTTATAAATTCCAGAAGTAGGAAAAAAAGAGAAGCGAAGAAAATTTATGGTTATGATATACGTTGGTCTAATGATACTAAATATTCTTGCATTTAACATGGGCTTAATCATCGGCTACTTTGCTTGAAAGCACGAAAGGTTAGATGACTTTTCAATAGTCGTGGACTAAAGCATTGATTCTTTCGCTTAATGAGATGTGCGTTTAAAACAAATTTTAGAAGAAGGCGAAAAAAAATGCAAAAAAATCCATCTTGAATTCAAAAAATAATTATTGAGTTAAATAAAATAAAAGTAATAAATTTAAAAAAATCTCTTTGCTCTAATTAAATTTGAATTGCTGTTGAACGAAAGTAGAAAAATATCGCGATAGATTTTGGGAGAAATTTCTGACCTTCATAAATATTAATTAGAATAATTATTAGATGTTTAATTAACTCTATCCAATTAGCATTGTTTTTTTTTCCTTCTGTGTTTACCAATTCATTTAAAAATAATCTTTTTTAGTTTTTGGATTCGTTCAAATCATGTTTGCAAAAAAAGAATGATGGAATAATTCTCTAATTATATCAGAAATTATCTGTTAGTGGAATATGTAATAATAATTTGACTTTTAATTGAATTCTTAAAGAATTAGGAAACTAAGACTTATATTTTAAAATGTGTGCATATATGGGGTAAATTAAAATCATTTGTATGCTTTGAAATGAAAATGTGAAATGTTAAACTTTTATTATCATGAACTATTGTAATGGAAGTTAATTAAAGTAATACAACTGTTAAAATCTTATTAATATATTTATAAAGTATTAAGCAAGAGAAAGTAAACTATGTTGGAAAATAATTTGAAAGGAATGAATGTTTACAGAGTCTTCTATAATTATTAGAATTATTAAAATTATTCTATAATTATTTTTGTAATCATTAGACGGATGACGGATGAGAATAAAAAGAATAGTTTCGAAAAGTTCGCATAAAATGTCGAAATCATTGATGAAGTTCAAATAAATGAATGATTTATTTAAGAACTAGTTTTAACCTCCATGCAACAACTCATTTGTGAAATTAACGATGCTGAAAGTATTTCAATTAACTGCGCAATGACAAGTTGACGCAAATTGACGTAAATTGTATCACTTAAACATAATCACCTGTTCACTATACAAAATACCATCATAAGAGAGACAGAAATTGCACCAAATTGATTGTTTCCATTATGGCTTGCGAATAAGAGCGCTAAAAATGATTGACTGCAAAGTTTAAAGTAACTAAGGCGCAAACATTTGATAATTTCTATGATAGCCTAAGTGTTCGTTTTGGTAATTTAACAATGCGCAAAAGTGCATTCACCGACGATATTTGAAGCGACATAAGCATTATATTTATTGACATTTTAAGCTGCGCAAGGGTGCATTTTACGCGAAAGCAAAATAAGTAAAAGGAGTGAAATTAAGTGGGAAGAAAAATTAAGCTAAAAGAGCAAAATAAAAATAATTTAATATTTCTTCAATGTGAGCAGAAAATAGGTTTGAAGGATTGAATTGAAGAAAAGGGACCAATTTTAGAGCTTACAGTAAGCAAGAATAGGAATTTAAACAATCAAAAACGTTCCGAAAAAATAACTGTTTTAAATGTAAGAAAAGTTAGCAAATATCGCGACTAACAAACAAAGAAAAATGACAATGAAATGTTTAGGAAAAGTTAAAAATAAAAAAGAAATCGCTTTTTACTTTAAATTAACAGAGAGAGAGAAATATAATTTCTGCATAGAGTTGGAACATAGAATGAAACTTTTTTTTTTAACTAAATCGAACGGATTTCAACTGTAAAGAACCAAAGAAGCGGTAAGATGAAGCAAACAAAGGTAAGCCTGTAAATGTCATTGGTCCTTCGTAAGCTACATTCGATCATCGATGATGAAAAGAATGCTTATCAATAAAATTCAAAAACAAAAGGTATAAAATGAAAAGCCTTTGATGATGAAAGACATGACATCAGACAATGTCAAGCTGAAAAGCCTAAAAAGAAAGGGGAAAAACAATATTAACTAACATATGTTAACATATATTAACTAACAACTGAGAGAAATTTAAAACAGCCAGAAAAACAATCGGAAGGAATTCGAAATCTAGCAAGCATGCAAAGAGTAGGAGAAGCTCAGAAAGAAAGGCTAATTACTGGGCGATATTAATTATTAACATAGTGTGACATTAAATCGCTGAAAAAAAAAACAAAAAACAATACTATGTGAGAAAATTAAAAAAAAGAAAAAACATCCGCAATAAATGAAAATAATTAATTTAAGGAGTGCAAAGAGCAATTTTTATAGTGACTTTAAGAGCATCATTATTGACAGAAGACAAAAATAGTTAATTAATCACTATTGACATCACTATTGACAGAAGTAGTTAATTAATTAATTGAGAGAAACAAAGACTATCTGACACCATTGTTCAATGTTCAATGGATGGATCATTATGTCATTTTGATGGTTACAATAATCATATCAGATGTGAAAGATTGCTTCAAAACTGTTAATCAGGTATAGAATGTTTTAAATTAATTATATTCTGTTTTCAAAAATTTAACTAGTAAAATGGTGACAAAAACTAGATCAGTTGATGCAAATTATAAGTATTTTATTTGTAGCTCAGTCTTTCTTGAATAATCCAAACAGAAATGCATACTTTTACTTTCTTAGATGTTTATGATTGCTGGAGCAGAGATTGACTGTGCTGCTGTATTCCTGCAAACGTGAGAAATTTTTCAACTAATTCACAGGAATTCGCAGGACAGATTTACTGCGAATTTAATGTTTCATCCATCTAATATATCAATAGTAGCTAAACTTTCTTGAAATCCATTTCAGGAATAGAAATAAATATTTTTATTTCGGAATGAAAACTGCTTGTTATCCGGTTGTTATCGCAGTTTTTCTTTGCTTCTCAAGGTGAAATTAATTTGATCATATAAAGCTAAGTGATGTAAAAACTTTTGAATTTCAATATGTTCATTGTTATCACTTCAACCTCTGTCAATAATTCATTGAACTAATTTGTAATAATTAGAATGATTCTGCATCAGGATTTAGTGAATTGTTAATTAATTAGATTATGAAAAAAAAGTTAAATAAAATGAAGTAAATAAAAATATTTTCTCTTGTGCTTGTATTAATTTAATAGAATCCGAAATTCGACAATTTTCGAGGAAAACTTTTTTCTTATCGATTTGTAAGAATTGCAAATTGCAACTTGCATATGTCAATATATTAAAATAATATAACGTGCATATGTCAATTAAAAGATAATGGAGTTAATTTAATGTTATAAAGAAGGAAAAAAGACTCTGTAAATGTGTAAATGAGATGCAGGCATGATTAGTGAATTGGAATTCAAGGGAAAGCGGGAAGAGATGACTTTAAGTAAGCCAGGAATTGGAATGGAACTAACTTTTTCCTATCTACAACTTTTCCAAATCTTTCTCAACTCTTCATTTATTTCCATCGCATTTTGTTGTTCAGATGAAAACTGATATCATTGGTTAATTAGAAATTTCTCAATTTTATTATTGTAATAATTAATTTTATGAAATTAAATGAATGAATCTTGAATTTCATATAGCAATAATTATTAGATTTTTATTTTAATCATTTGCAAGTTTATCAGTGAAATCTGTTGAAGACTGCTAAATCTTTCACATAGTAGTAGTATATTAGTACTTATAATTAATTATTTCAAATCAATTAGTATTGTGAAATTTTCTGAAAATTTGATTAAATTAAAAATAATCTTTTGTTGGAGAAAAATTACTAAAATACTGTCAACTTTGTAGTGCAATTGAAAAGAAGCAAATGAATGAGGAACAAATGGAAGATTACAATCGTAAATTGAATAGCTATTATCGGTGCATGGAAGGACGAAAGAAATATATCGAGCAGAAGGTAACACCAATTCAAGCGCTTATCGCATTACGTGATGCTGAATTGGAATTGCGATGTTTCAGATGGTAATTTGTTTACTTGTTGACCATTCTTGTGAACAGCAGATAATATATTCTGAATTACAAGTGGAAGTTAAGAGAATTTCACGGCATGATCATCGTAATTCCATCTTACATGAATCGTTATGAAAAATCATTTAATGCCTTAAAATGGACAAGAAAAAAAGAAGATGAAATATCTTTTTTAGGAATTTCCTTAACGGTTTAAAATATGCTAATAATGTCATTCTGGATTCTAATGCACTGTGATGATTTCCGTTATAGTTTAAGTCCGGAAGAACAAACCGAAGTAGAAGAAGTTTGGAAACCAAACGAATCATTCATTGGAAAAAAGATTCGCCGAATTATTGACAAAGTAAAAGAGGTATGAATATATGTTAACATAACAGTAAATATTAATTTTTCACAAAGAAATCTTTTCCAGCTTCTTTGCATGGGGAATTATTTCCAAATTTTTTTTGGAAATAATTTTTTCTTTGAAAAAAAAGATTATTTCCAAAAAATGTAAAACAGAAAAGTTAGAAATTTGTATAATACATCTTGTTTTTACAGTTTATTTTATCAGAAGTTAAGCGTGGAAGTAAGAAAACAACGAATGAATGGGATTACATCTGGGAAAAGGCTAGTTTCGAGGAAGGCTTCAAGGGTTGGTGGCGAAGTATTGTTGATATTGACCCAACTCTCTCTGTGTCCGAAAAAACCATAAGTCTTATCAAAAAGTATTTTCATCAGTTATTCGCATTTATGTCATCTGCTATTAGCTTACTACCAATATAATAATGATGTATACCGATTAGATTATAAGGCACATGGTTTTCATTGTTAAAAACATGCATGTTAAAAGATATGCCTAAGATCTTGGTGTTGTTGCCATTATAGAAGTTTAATTATATTACATAATTCGGAGATAATTTCCACCTTTTAATCCTTTGTACAAGTTGTCCGTCTTTTGAAATTTCTAACGAATATTTTCAAAATTAGCAAAGTTGCAAATTGAAATTTGGATAATTGCTAGATGGTTAGAAAATACTGGATTTCTGTAAATAGGATTCCGTAAACAATGAAATCATATATGATAATTTTTACCGGAACTCAGATTCATGAAGCGTCAGGCAAGAGAGCCCAAACTTGGTGATCATTTCGAGCTTATTCTTCCAAAAGTAAGCCGAAGAGACATGGGGTGGTATCGGTGTATAAGACGTACAAACAATACTGTAAATATAGCTAATACATATTACATCGATGTGGTCACCAATGCAACTCCTGAAATTGTTAGTTTGTTGTTTAATTAATTTCTTAGTAAAATTAAAATTCCCAAATAAAATTTAACTGATTTTATTTGTAGCATGTATTTTGAGATTCTCAGTTCGTTTCATCGGTTAAGTAATTCATTGCTTTTAACCAGTTTGGTGTGATTTGTTTTCAGATAATAAATAATTCTGCAAAAAAGCAAATGCGAGCTATGCAGCATGAATTCGCAAATTTTAAACTGCGATCAAATGCTCTCGCTACTCCGTGGAGTGAATGCAGCAAATGCGATACAAGGGAAGGCGAGAAACGACGCAAAATTGTTTGCCATTTATCGGTGACAAAAATCTCGTCAACTTCACATGGATCGGATATGTGATAGGAATAAGCTGATTAATTAATCTTCAACCTTAAAAAAATAAAAGAATGGTTAATTACATCCATTTCTGATGATTTCAATGAACCAATGACATTACAAAATTTAGATTGCTCCTGGCATATCTTACAACGCAATTTCAAATTCTGTTGTATCATATATGCAACTCTTCTCGCATATTCCTTGTCGCAGTTCATTGGTGCCAATGCAAATGCGAAGTATTTTATGGCCCATTCAGGATATCGTTCATGTTGAAAATTGTTATGTAAGACGATTAACCTTTAACATTCAAATTAAACAGAGAATAATATCTAACAATCGATTTTGGATATAAATTTTTACGAATTTCGCGCGAATTTTTTTTAAGTTTAGTTATCTGTCTTGCAAACTGTGACATTTGATAACACCGTACTTCTCTTCAGGTACCCTGTGTGCGCACAAAATTAGAGAAAACACGCCTAATTATTGATAAGAATGAATTTGGTCGAGAGGTTGTTATTGATAAAATTCCGCCAGGTGAATACCAAATGAATGAACGATTACCACCTCTTCGCAAAGCAGTAAAACGGGAAGCCATACAGGTTATTTAGTACGACCTAAATTCTTAACAAGCTGTTTATATTTGATAAGACTTATTTCCAAATTTCAATCAAAACTGAAAAATTTTTGCATAGTATGATTGGATTGCTTAGAATTTCGAAAAAGTAAAATCGGATCTTAATTTGGCCAAAGTAGTTTAAATTCAATTTCCAACTTATGGATGAAATTCAATAATGAAATAATTTTTATTCCTTGAAAACAAATTTCACATTTTACACATAATTTCGATTTAAATTCTCATAATGATAATTTAACACAAGGTATAAAAAAAAAATGAAAATTTACTTCTATCAGAGGAAAAGACATTGACACGAAGTTTCTTCATGTTGCTTGACATGAATAAAGGTTTTGCTGACGATGGCGACAGATTTGTTATTCTTAGATCAGTAGTGGATAGAGTGCAACCATGATTGCAGCTAAACAGTTGAATTGAATTTTATGATAAGGAATCTTGTAGGACATCGAAAAAGATTGAATAACGAATAAGCAATTATATAATTAATATGATTTGCAATCATGCAAGACAGTACATGGGCCAATTTTCATGCAAAGAAGAACTATTTGAATTAGTTTATCGGATTTTTCACAACATTTTCTACTACAATTCAAGATTAGAATATTTTCACTTAAGATTTGGAAAATAAATAAATGACTCATTGATTTGGGTATAGCTTTATCATTAAATCAATCGTTTATCTGAGAAATATTTAAACCAAACATTGTGCTGAATGTTTGTAATAGAAATATTTTAATAACTTACAGCATATTTATAAATTTTCATGGTTTTTCATAGAACACTGTGAACATCGTATTATTTGTTATTTCCAAAAACATTTTCTAGGCGCTTGAAAACGATCCTTACATTTTATCTTGCCCACAAAAAGAATTTGGCATTTTTTGGGCGTTGAATGAAACATACATTTCATCTACTTCACTGTTAGCGCAGTATCCTGATAAAAGAATTTATATTGATGGTGATAATCAGCTTATCATCAATTATCTTACGCTGGAAGATGATGAAAGTTTCTATAGGTAATGATAAAACAGAATAAAAATAAAGAGAACAAACCTGGAACAAACTTTTACATCAATCTCGGATGTTGAAATTATTCAGAAATTCAAAACTTCAAAATAGAATTGTAGAATTGGTCAGTTCGAGAAGTGCTTATAGAAATACTTTTTGGCGATTAGGCATACAATGTTTCCAAGGAAGATCATAGAGATATTGAAAACATAAGTGCTTACTTATTTCGGTAATTATTTCTTCGCAGCTGTCATCGAGCATATGATGGCGACGTGTTGAGAACATTCAGCTTGATTGTCAATAAAGGCAAACAGCGCCAGGAAATTGTTGAATATGTCAATTTTGGTATCAGGTTTGCATATTATTCAATTTGTTGCAGAAAAGTTTTCTTTTCAAATTCATTTTTTGTTATTACTCTAAGAAAAATTACAATGTTTTTTGGATACTTGCATTGTTTTCACTTGATTCTTCATCAAGATTATCACAAATACAGCTCTTTTACTGTAATGAGTGCTATTCTATCCAAGAAGTACTGTATTTGGATCTTCTCGATTCTATGCTCTTCACTTCCTTAGTCATATTATTTAGATACGGTGCATTTTTCCTCATTATATTAATGGTGCTATCGATTACTTTGAATGTAAGCGTCCAATCGGAAAAATATCGACGTAGGGTTGCAATAAAGCAGTTCATCGATAAACAAGTAAACAAATCGGAATCTTAAACTCTAAATAATGATAACAGAACTGTAAATGAAATTTCAAATCTCAGTTATTCTTTATAAGCTTGATTAAAGAGTTTTAATTGTATATTCCAAAATTCCATTATTCACTTTTAAATTAAAAAATTAGGATTTGTAAATTATTGACTTATTATGTGCAACACAGATATTTGTCAGTCCAATTAATTAATTAATAAATTTAATTGAAATATGCAATGATTTGGATGAAAAAATGTGCACATTAATATTTCTTCTCCAAATCCTATTTATTTTTACTGTATCAGCAAAAAATCAATTTTTGTAGCGCTGACATATATTTTATATTTAACTTGCTTGATATCTCATTGACTATCGATTACTTTGAACTACAAAATAAATCCTGAAATGCCTGCAGATTAAATGAAAATATTCTTGATCGTGTACAGAGAAAACCTGTTTTAACATTATAATTGTTGTTCGTTCAGTTAATTCAATTAGTTTTCTTTTATTCATAAAACATTGTCTTGTATGTCGTGCAGCACTTATAAGTTTTTAGCAATGAGTATTAAGAGATGTAATACAAAGGCTATTCGCGAGTGAATGTTAAATAAATAATAAAAAAGTTATTAAAGTTTAATTAGTCTATAACAACTATCAAGAGATTGTCGGAAAAATAAGAGGAATAATTTGCCAAAGTATTATTTTGTACAAAATAAGTCAATTGAGCATAATTATCTTTTATCTATTTTTTTAGACACTATCTAATAGTAATGGAAAAGCACCAAAAATGCTATTAAAATCGTGTTAACGAAAATTGCCAACATTGAAAGAATTTATTTCTCGTTTGCAGTAATTTGTATAATCCGTAATTCACCGCTTTCATTGATTGCTTTTAATTAATTGCTCAGACAAATATCATAAATGATAAAATAATAAGGCACAATTATACAAAAAAAAAAAGTTGATATAATCATCAAGTTGGAAGAATAAAGTCAATTCAGAAGATTACTCTAACATCTAACATCTACTGCTATTCCTAACACCTATTGCTATGTAACATACTTGAAATCACCGAAAGTTTTACATCTTAACATTATGATGTGTTGCTAAATATATTTTTTCTATTTCTAATTAATTTTTTGCGATGTAAATTTCTACCTTATGGGAGATCGCATTTTTGGGCAATAAAATGAATTATATATATGTGAACTTTCTGCTTTTAAAAAAAGTGCCGAAACTGTGTGCAGCTAAAGTTTTACGGAATATAATTCGCATCAATAATCAAATGCGTTTCTATGGTTAATTTCTAAATGGATTGAATTGAGAGAGAAAACAAATTCAGTAAATTGTATTGTTAGAAACCGACATTTTTTACCATTTTTATTCTCTTATGTACACATTTGTTGATATCATACTAATCGAAAATAATTAAATATGATCCAAGACTAATACAATTAAACATAACCCAATATAGATCGTCTGTTATAATCGGTAACTGCCAAACAAGCCAAGATTTAGCGTTTATTCCAATAAATTGGAGAGATGATTGCTAGCATGCCGCAAGAAATTTGCTCCCCCGCTGAAAGTATAACGTCATATTCCGACAGCTCTCGTTTGCAGCTTAAATTTGAAATTTGTCTAGCTTGAAAAGCCATCTAAATATATTGGTGAAAATATCCACTGGAATTAAAGTTTATTGACTGAAATTGCACAGGGATGTTGATGAAGACATTCCTGATTCTTGACTGAAAATTGCACAACGATGCTAATTCAGACATTTTTCTTGACGCACATGAAACGTTGAATGATAAGGGGATGATGTAAAATAATTGTCTAATAGCCAAAATCAAATCAGCGTTGTCGTCCTTCTGATTCCGGTCCTGGTCTTCTCAATCATCTGGTTTTTTTGGTCCATCTGGTAGTTTTTCTGATCCTTTTGGTTCTGCTTCTTTTGATTTTCCTGTTCTAGTAGCATAACATTTACAAATAGAACCCAATGTAATTAACCTCTCATAAGTTAAACAATATAAAATAAAATATGTTGGTGTACTGTTTTTTCATTAAATTTAATACGAAACATTTAACAGATTAGAGGACGCTAGAATATTAACGAAAAAATAATTGAAATTCTTGAAAATATTAGGCAGTGCAGCGTAAATTCTGGACCATAAACAATGGTCATAATCAATGCAGCTGAATTAGATGCTAAGGCTCATCTTTATAATATTATGTAATAGAGAGCAGCCTTGTGATTCGGCTTGGCTATCATGACCGTTTAAATTTTAACAAAAATGATAATAGGTTGGTATCATTTCATAATTTAGAAAGAAATATGGTAGTGTTTTTTTCATATTTTTTTCCAGATTTAAGAAATTTTTTCGTTATAGTTTTTTTGAATTTTTTCAAGAGCTTATCAGAACCTGGTGATAGACAATAAATGGTGATAACAAAGAATAATAACCAATTTCGCCATATCTATATTAATAACGACTTCAACATACTCTGAAATGAATTATGATATGGTTCCTATCGAACATTAGCATTTATGAATCCTTTTTTAAACTGGTATCATTCAAGAATTGCTCTTTAATAATAGAATCATTAAAGTTGATTCAGAATACTACTCAGAAGGCAACATCTATTGCTACTCCTAGTATCTATTGCTATGTAACATGCCTGAAATCACCGAAATACTCCAAGTATTTTCAGTAATGAAGAAAAGGAATGGCGAAACAATAAGTGGTTCATATCAAAAAAACTGCGCTTTATATATTTCGATACGGAAACAGTAATTTATCTGATATTTTGTACGCGTTAACCTGTTTTTTCCACATTTGTTTATCGAATGACAAAAGAATGAATGAAGATGAATAAAGAAAAAAAGAAGTGATGTAAACAATGGAATAAAATTAGATCTCAATTACTAGTCATTTAATCTTTCAGTGATAACAAATTATCAGCAATCTTTTATAACAAAATACGAAGAAAGAAAAACTAATATTCAATATTTACATTCTAAATCATCTGTAATTGTTTTTTTTCGGAAGGTAATTTTCTACCAGATTCTTTTTCCTCACTCTGTTCATTTAAAATTTCATTGTTGGATTGGTTGAAGCGATTAGTTGAATACATTTGACTAACTTTATTCGGTAGTACTATGTTGATTATAGATATCTAGGTTAATTTCAAGTAACAAACGTTCGGCTGCCAAATACTACTCGGCAGTTGCAGAACTTATTTCTGTTTCAACAGCGAATAAACCGCAACAACATTCAGTGAGACGACGATGAACAATTTACTTATTGGAAGTAAGAATTTACTATAATTGAATTTTCAACAAAGTAAAAGCTAAAGTTTTTCATGTAAAATTCAATTTATAGATTCTTGAAAGGCATTTGTATAAGACAGTTTGTGATATCGTCGGCAATTTCGAATTAAGCACAAATTTGGGGAAGATTAAAACTCAAAGAAATGATGGGGACTAATGTTGACGGTAAGCGATAATTCAGATTTGCTATCGCGGGATACTCCTATAGTTGATTTATAAGTTGCAGTTTTCGACCTTTATTTATCTCTTTACTTCATCGCAACACCGCACCAGACGAGTTCTGATAATAGAGGAAGAAGGAGGAAAAGAAGTATCAGTAAATTCGGAGGCCTTCCATGTGCCGGTAATGAAAGGTTTATCAGCTCAGTATAAAAAACTAATGACTGTGCCGGAAATAGACCTGTATAGAGTGAATCGTAATGCTAACGATCGATAATTTTCTCGGATTTGTAGATTTTCCAATTTCTCGAACATTATTTTAGGTCATGAAAAGAAAAACATGTCATTCATCATTTATTTCACCTAGAAAAGCTTATTTGTATACATTATTGCAGATTGTTAGTAATTTGGAATTTTCAAATATAAACACTTGTTTGTGGATTGTTCGTTACATGTAATTGCTAATCTGGATGGAATCATTAATATAATGGTTCTTTCTACCAGAAATCACTTTGTATTTGTTTTGCTTTCAACTTAACTTATACAGCATTACAATGTTGTTTAATTAAGTGATTTGATTAAATTGATCGATAAGAATTGGTCAGTTTGACTAGAAAAATTAACATGATTATCTTGCATGCATGAAATAAAAATTTTTCCAAGTTTTAATATCTATCGTCGGTAGATGTAACAGAAGATGCTGCAACGAAGATGTAAAACTCATATTTGGCATGATTCAACATGCTTAATTATCAATGTCTGAAGAAGGTTCTACGATTCGAATGCAAAAAGAACCGTGTGAGTTATATATTAATGTAAATGAAATTTGAATGATAGCCAAATTTAAGCGAATTAAATTTATCAAATGAATTGATGAATTAATTGAATTCCTCGTTAATTTATTACAAGTATTTGCAATTATGCGAATGCTAATATGAAGAAAGTTATAATTGGAATTATTTTCACGTAATTAATCAATGATCTTAATTAACAAATAATTGTATAAGAATTTCTTTATAAGAAAAATAAAGAAATCAAATAACTATTTTACAGATAAAATTATACCGTCATAATATGCCAATTAATCACAAACATTAAATATTAATAATTGTTAGAAATATTGCGTTTGGCTCACATCAGCAAATTAACTCACTCTTCGAAACGAATGATATTGTTGAAATATTTATTGATGAATTTTTTTGTGATGACTGTCGCATTCTCCAGGTATTCTCAGTTCAGTTCACTTCTATCCCATATTTCATCTATTCCACTGCAACTTGACGCATTGATAATATGATCATATGGTAAAGGTCAAAGGTTGAGCATTGAGATTTCATTAGAAATTTCACTTTTCATTTCAGGATGTAGGCTTGATAGTGTAGGTAGTAGTAAATGCCCTAGCATGTGCCAGTTTGAATCGACCAGATTGACTGTGTGAAAGTGATATATTTAAAATGCTTAATGTACTAAAATATACTAAAATTTATATAATATATTAAATATACTAAAACTATAGAAAAATTAATATACTAAAATTCTCACAAATGCTTAATCATAGCATAACGAATTCTTGATTAAAGATACTCTCTATGCTATTGAAGCACTGACTGCAAAGCAAGCTAACAATATCATTGTGCTCGAAAATTATCAAATTTTCAAGCTGTAAATAAAAGTAATTGTTAGTAATTATGACATTTCAAAGAAATATATTAAAATTTCATTTAATTTCATAAAATTAAATTCAAAGGTAAACATTTTTAAACGAATTCATTCGATTATTATACTGCTCTTTACACAATAAATTTCACACATTGTTTAATTCAGCAGTTAATGGAATATTTCATGCCCCAGTAATCCTGATATTTCATCTCAGTTCTTGCAATTCCACAATAATTCGTTCGAGTAGCGGGAATTTCAGTATTTCAGATTCTCAAAAAAAATTTTTAAATGCTTTTGAATCAGTGCTTTCGATAGTGCTAATCCAAACTTACCAAAATCTTTCCGGAAATTGACATTGAATTATCAAAGCATTGATTTATTCTCATGTTTTAGAATTTGAATCATTTTTCAAAAACTTCAAAATTTAAAAGTAAAATTTGACAAAAATTTTATGACATTTATTACATACAAAATGATTGATATGAAAATGAAAAAGAATGAAAATTCGAGAAAAAAAAATGTACTGTGCAGCATCATATTCAGAAAATTTTACATAATTTAGCGAATAATAGGAGCAATTTTTATATATATAATCAATAGTCCTCACATCTTTTCCCGGGATTTCCTATCCCAAATGGGATATTAATTCATCTAGTCATCTAACCAATACAGCAATAAACTAATTACCGAAACAATGTAATATTATCTTTGTGTCTTACAACGAATGTCTGCGATACGATATTTTGTGGTTTTGCCAATAATGTACTCGTGAAAAAAGTGTAAGGCAGGAAGGGAGGGTTAGGAGTGATTGTTGTTATCAGAAGTAAAGATTAGTAGTGATAATATGATAAGGTGATAGGAATGGATACTTAGATAATCGTACTAATTTTGTATTTGATAATTTGATAAATATTTCAAAAAAAAAATGTAAATTCAATTACCAAGCAATTATCATATCAATTTTCAAGAAAAAAAAAGAATCCATAACATTTGCTGAGAGAATAAATTGAATTTAATGTTATCTGTGAATTAATAAAATTTTAACGAATGATAATATTCTGATAAAATTAATTTATTAATGCACATTATTGTGTTATAGGAATTACATAACATTTATAATTTTTATTTATTATTGTAAAATTTTTTTTTACTATCAATAATTACGCGACAAATTCGAATTTTATAGAAATATGGATGTTTTTTGGTATTATTTACATAAAATTAAATTATCAGATAAATTAAATTATTAAAAATTAAATTAATAAAGCAAATTAAATTGCATTTTTTTTTTTAACGAAGCATTTTTATTGTGTTTACTTTCGTTGTTAATCATATGAACTTTGCATATTAGATCATTTCGGTTAAAGCTTCTTGCTCATGCTTAACAAGTTAACTTTAGCTATAAAGTAATTAAGTGATAATTATGATAAGTAATTTAGCTGTACAATTGGTGCAATAAATTATTTTTTAATATATCATATGAACATGTGACAGGTTTTTTGAGCAATTAGATTTGTATAGTCGACATGAAAAAAAAAAAAAAGAAAAGTGGAGCTTGTTTTGTCTTGTTTTTTTGATAATTTAATATAAAATGACCTGAAAATCTCGATGGAATGACATGAACATAATTTTTTTCCAAAATTTTGCCTCAATTTCTGTTCATTTTTTATTTGTATGATCTCATCGCAGTAAAATTTTTGATGCTTAACATTTTGTAACTGAAAATAACGAAGTATTTTATACAAAAAATTGCTTATTTGATAGATTGATCGAGCTTGTGTCAAGTAAATCGAATAAATAATTCGAAGTAATTTCAAAGTTCGCTAATTTGGAACAATACAAAGTATATTGGATCCAGTGCTACGCATAACTGGAAAGATATGTCTTTTATGTCGAAAAAATCGTTAGTTTCATTTTATTAATGATTTTTTCTTCAAACAACAATTGTCGAGTCTCTTAAAGGAACACCTAATAAGTTCAATTTTAATACGCCATTTTAATCGTATGAAAAACATTTTTAAATATCAAGGAAAAAAAAAATATATATGAATAAAGCGTGCAAATGCATTATGTTGCAAAATTTTTTTGGTTTCTTTTTTTCAAAAATTTTTCTATTTCAAATTATATTTAACTATTCCATTTAGGAATGCTGCTTCTTCATTGGTTGAACAGACTTCCCAACATCTTGTTGGTAAAGAGGATGTTTTCACAAATGTTTTGATGTCGGAACAAGGAACATCGAAACAAGTAAGGATCCAATTGCTTCTTAGCAGCAGTTATACTAATATTTCAAGAATTAGCGAAATCTTTTAACTTCCTTGCTCTTAAATTATGTTATGCTGAATTTTAGATAAATCATGATTGATTTAAACATTATGTAATAAAATAGAATGTGGAGTTGAATTTTTCCGAAATATTTTTTGAGTTTAGTAGTTGGATTACATATATGACAGTGGATAGATCTGGAAATTGTTTTACAAACAACATTTTTACATTGAAGTTTTAATTATGATAAGAAAACTTTCATACTTTTATATTGATTTTGTAATTCTTTTCAGGATGATGAAGCGAGCATTAATTGCAATAACATTTCGAGTGCTCCATCGGTGGCACCTTTGAGTCGTAAACGAAATCGTCGTATTTGGACTCTTGTTAGCGGAGATGGTCATGATTTCAGATGCAATGCATGCAAAAGAATTATCAAATGCTGCTCACCTACAAATATAACTCGACATTATGCAAACAATCATCCCGAAATACTAAAAGCGGAGGAAATACCAGTCGACATGGCGAAGGAATCAGCTGAATCCATTACGGAGGTATGTTTTCTTCATTATAGGACCAGTTTATGGTAGTCTCATGATTTTTTTTAGATTCATTTTACACGTACAAAGAAACATTTAAGTGAGAAAAAATTACTGTTAAATGGTTGAAGTCCGAAAACGATTAATGTTTGCTAAAAATAGAAAAGTTGAATGTTTTATTTAAGCTGTGTTCAATATAATAGAAGCTATGTAATATATATGAGAATATTTTTTTAAAAAAGTTTATATAGTAATAAAATGCTCTTTTGTGTAAATTCTGCACCACAGTTGAAATAAAATAACCGCTTATTACTGAGTCTTTGTAAAATGAAGTTAAAGAAACTAAGGAGTAAATAATCTCGATCAGCAGGCAATTTTGAAACATAGATAAATTTTTCAGTTTTGCTGTTTATTTGATTAATCCTAAGCAGTATGTGTGTGTTGCAATAAACTGAAAGATATTATTACTTAGTAATAATCTGACTCTGATAAATTTGCATTTTGTTCAGATCATATGGAATAGATTAAATCTGAATCACTTGAAATCTTCAAATTAAATTTAATGTAGGCTGTGAAATTTATTTTTCTAACTTTTGAAGTCACATCTGGAATATACGTTTATTTTCAGGAAAGTTCGAAAAATGCACTGGTGACTGACAATAATATGCCAGTGTCTGGTGACACTAGAATGAAGTAAGTAAACATTTTAACGTTGGCTATTCTTTGCAACCATGTTTCATTGTTTTTTGCCAATTCTCATAAATTTCATTCACTGTCGTGATCAAGCAAACTATAGTTGATAAAGCTATCAAAGAATGAAAGAAAGAGAACTAATATATCTTTATTATTTCATTAAATCCTTTTTTTCTACATTTTGGTTTAATATTTTAGTATCATTTTCTTGTTTAGTTTTCGCTGCATATTTTCAATTTCGAAGTGAAATATCAGTGTGTGCGCAGTTTAAAACAAATTGTAGGGATAATATTACGTATGTAAATACTGCCTCCTTTCTCCTTTCTCCATTTTTCTACTACTAATATAGCGCAGATTTAGTTTTTAGATAGGATATCTATTTGAGTTGCATGCCGTGGATGTAGTAAATCAAAAATTTATTTGTAAGAGCTCATGAAGCAGGTTTTTTTTTTTCACGAAATACATTGAAATATCCGTTTTTTTTTTCTTCCATATAAATGTGAAATTATTTGTAGTAATGGGAAAATAGATTGGTCTTCGCCATCTATACGCAAGATTCTGGAAAAAATTGCATCTAGGGAATTAACGGAAAAAATGGGAACAGATATGATCGCTTATAAAACTGGATGTCAACTGTCACAGTCAACCGTTCGGAAGCGAGTGCACTGTTTACTCCAGGAGATGGTAAATTTGGGTTTTCTCTCGTGAATTTTTGCAATTTCTTGTTTATGCAAGTTTCTTCTATATCTTTTTGGAATTTCATAAATTTTTTCTTTCTTAATTGAAACACCTCTCTACGTGTTTCATCTGTCAGCAGGAGAAAACGAAAAATATTTTGCACTCTTGCGTGAAATATATAGCTGGAATATAGGAAAATATGAATTGAAATGAATAGGAAATATGAATTGGACTGTATCCAGAGTTTGATGTTACCTGTCTTTTTTTTTAATAGGACATTTTAGTATGGGACATATTCATTATCGAAAAAAAGTAATGCAGCAATGGGACTATCTTCACTCGTGAACGATGAAACAAATGAAACAGTTTTATATGAATCCATGGACAGTACTAGCAGTGCGACGAAAAAATTCATTAATTTAGAAGGCAAAAAGAATCAAGGACAACATTTATCCAATGTGTAAGTTGCAGCATAAAAATATTCAGAAAGGCTACATTGATTCAGTTTTGATACTGTCATTTATAGAACTGTTAGTACTTCTCCTGTACCACCAATACCACGGCAAGTTCGTTCTCTACGACTCAGCCGTTCATCGATAGTAATTCCGGAAAAGGATGACCCATCGAAAGTGCGAATATATCGCTGTAGTGCTAATGGACGAGGTAAGCAGGGTGCAACGTGCTACTATCGGTGTTCCAAATGTGACTCTCTTGCGAACAACAAACTGAAAAATTCCGGTACGGTTTTTTTTATATCTCTCTTAGCGATTAGCTCTTTAGGTTTTGAGCTTAGTTAGATCGATGAATATAACTCTTTAGGTTTTGAGCTTAGTTAGATCGATGAATATAATTCGTTTCGAAATAAATTTATTTCTTCGCTTACAGGTACATCAACAAGTGAGCGTATAAAGCGTTATTTTGCACATATTAAGACAAAGGATGGAAGAATAATCGGAAATGCTTATCCAGAACATTTGCCGGAATGCAAACCAGTACCAAAGGAAGTTCAACAACTTCAGGAAATTGACCGCGCTTGTCGAGCAAGGATTCAGGCCGGTAATTTAACACCCGAAGCAGCTAGGAAATTGGTTAGTTTCTTCTTGATTTTTATTTGATTAATTCGTCCTTTGAAATAAAAACAACATAACTGTGATTGTTTTGTAATACATCCGAAACTTACAAGATGAAATTTATTTTCCTACGTGTTTAGGGAGCATTGGTAGCACAGAAAAACCGTGAGCTGAAAAGGCATATCCAGGATGACGATACTTTTCCAGATAAATGGAAATCACTTCCTAAGAAGTACAGTAGATTGTGTCATCAGGCGGAGAGGATGAGGAAGCAAAAAAATCGAAGACTTTTGAGGTTTAATTAATTTTAGAAAGTTTTTGTGGCAGACTCTCTATCAAAAGCCATCTCATGTTGTTGATGTTGGCAATTGTTTAAAGAAGAGTGTCTTGAGGCACTGGACTTCGTTTCGTGTGTTATAATATACGTTCCTGGGCTTTAAATTTCCTTTTCTTATTATGCGTATGACAGCAAGTAATGTGCTGAGAGCAGTAAATGTCTCGAAAAAGCATTGTTAACCAACGAGTTAGGAAAGGAAATTAATTAGCAGTTTACCCAGAGTATGAAATAATACATTCTTACAGCATAAAATACTTGAATAAATACATCGCTTATTCCATGAAGTGTACTGTTTCAGAATGATGAAGCAAGGTGATGTTGAAACCGAAGAAGATCAGAGGTTTGTTTTCATTATGCTCTGAGAAATCTAATTATTCAAATTAATTTAGCTATATTTGTCAGCGAAAATTAATGTAGTGGATTGGAATGTGATTGATAGTGAATTTCTCAGCTACGTGACAATGGTGTAGCGATGAGAAATGATTTCGAATTATGAAAATGGGATATTTTTAAAGTTTTAGCAGTATTGCACATGAAGCAGAAATTATGAGCGGGCGTTTCAAGCACCCACCACTGATCATTTTTGAACCAGATGGTCAGGCGGCGCGAATTTACCGCATAAATGGAAAATCGGATAAACTTGGTATCATCTATTATCGCTGCTCGAAATGTGATGTTCTTTGCCGAAGACACAGAAGGATGGGAAATGTAGAAGGTGGGTTTCATATTTAGTTATTTTAAAAAGATTAGAAGTTTGTTCCGAAAAACACTAAATCGTATTTTTCTATTGCTTCATGTTAATGTTTCCCTTAACTTTTATTTGTGAGAATCTTGCCATTTCTCCGTGAATATTTTATCTCTAATCTCCAATTGGACTATTTTCATTATCTTTATCACGAAGTGAAACTATTAAAACTGCTGATATAGTCCATGCTACGAAATTTCGTTCTGTGTAGGAAAATTAGAAAGTTTAGAATCCAGAATAACTATATTAGGAAACTATGTGAGTTATATCAAAATGCGGAAACTTTAATTTTGGTTGGACATTGAAAAAAATAAAAAATAAAAATAGGAATGACTCGAGCAACGGTGAAAGTGGAAGAGGATGAGATTCTCGAAAATATGTATCCTGCACATCATGAAGAATGCGAAGTGTTTACGCTTGATATGGTTAAAAATCTGGCAGAAAATCTTGATCGTTTCTATTTTGCTAAGGATTATGAATCCGTCATTCATGATTCTTCGAAAACGGTTAGTTTTTTTAGCAATAATGTTCAGATAACTGATATTATAATTCTTATTAGTGAATCTTGCGTTTGGTAATGTGCAGTGGATAATTGTGGAATGATCTACGTTACCAGTGCTATCAATTGAAATATTTATCTATGAAAGACCAAAATTTTCAGGACCTTAGGTTTGAAGATGGTACATTAATCTCAAAAAATCAAATGCCCATTGTCGGTGATTCGACAGTTGAACATGTTGTTGAAGATGACGTAGAAGTAGACATTAGTAATGTTGCTAATACTGAGGAAGTGGATGATGAGACGTGGGAAACAATGGTGAATCAGGATGTACTGAATGTTGGGTATGCTGCTGCTAATTCGAAACTTTCAATTTCTATGTTTCACTACCTAATAGTTTTTTATTTTTTTGTATTCACATTCATTAAATAAATTGGTTTAACATTAAAATCAAAAGTTACATTCAACAGCCATATTCATTATAATTTTCAAAGAACACAGTTGTGTGCCATCAGGATTTTCTTCTTATAAATAATGGATCTTCATGCTTTTTTTATACTTTTTTCGTGATTTTTGAAAATTTTGCAGAGCGGAAGATCATGAAAGACCTATTGGTACCACTTGCCAGCGATATTATGAAATGAATCTCGAACTGCGTCGTAAGATGATTGATTGTCTAGAAGAAATGAGAAGGCTACGAACAGAAATGAGAAATATGTTGGAAGGGGAATTGCAGTATGTGGAAATAGATGATGATCATTACGAAGAAAATTACTGTTGATGAAAATGATTGATAAGAAAAGTGTTATAATATCTCTAATGCTGCATTCGGAAGAATTTTCTAAACAGGATTAGTATTCGTGTTTTTTTTCCTAATTTCTGATTTTTAATTTATTTCCTTTTCTGCATCTCCAGACTTCTAAATTTATTTTTCTAAGCTTTAAAATGCTTAGAAAAATGACATTGATTTTATTGGATATAGGACAGAATTATGATGTTGATGGGTTTTCCTTTTATTTATGTACGATGCAGTATTTGCAATTAATAAGAAATAAGTTACCATCAGATATCGAATCATTTGATCGTTCAGCGGAAAGTATTCTTGATGGTTATATAACTTGATCCTGTAAGAATTAGATATTGCAACTGATGATGTTATTACTGATCATACTTAGCTTTTACAAAACATGGAGCAATTTCCTTCTGATATCATCGGAAGCATTTTTGGATTTAAACTCTTGTATTATAATTCAGTAGAAATGAACACTGTTTTTCTTATTATGAATATTTATTAAGCAGAAAAATATTTCTGTTCTGATTTCATGGAAAAAAAATTTATATTCTAACATTTTCCCTTCCTTCCATTTAGATGGGTTGCTTAAAGCAATATGAAGAGAAGTAAGGAAAGTTGTTCATAGAATTATTTAAAGACTGATTTCATGACTAAGTTAGAGTAAATTTGGAATTGTATTATTTGAATTTGCAATGGTTCCTTTTTGATTTTTTAAAAGATTTTCAAAATATTTCATTATTAGTTCAGAATGATAATACTAAATGTAAGATTATTTTATTTTTGTAGAAGAAAAATGAAACATTGAAAAAGTAATGCAATCATTTCGAAATATATATATATATATATATAGCTCATTAAGAGTGGTTTAAATTTAGACTGAAAGCATTGCATTTGAACTTTTTTAGTCATTTTAATTTAAAAATATGAACATTGATTTGAAATATAGTCACTCTTTTCCTCCTGCTGCGTTTTATGCACATTTTTTTTTTTTTATTGTCGCCAACGTTTTGTTTCCTTTTTTTATTCAGCTTTTTTGCTAATAATTTTATCAATAATAATAGAAGGATTGATTTAACAGTTTTGAGTTAGAGAAAATGATATTGTGAATGAGATGGTTTCACTAATTAATTAATTAATTGATGGGTTGATTGGAGATTTGGATTTTGTAGCATTATTTTACTTGTTATTTGTTGGATTTGTAGTATTTCTAAGGGACAAGAAGCGAATCGTTTTGTCAATGTTGAATTAAATGGATGAGTTGGATGTATTTGTTTTATTACTTACTTATGCCAAGAAAAATGGGAAAATGTAGAGCGAAACACATGCTGAAATTATGTTCGGATATCATTCTTAAAGTATTCATCTTTCTTCTATTTTAAATTTACTGTAGTTTTTTTGCTTCTAATAAATACATTTCTAATTTCTATATGTCTATGTCCATTGGTTTTTTCTGTCTTCAGGAACAAATCAGTTTGATTAGTTCTTTTTTAGATTTAATATAAATATATATTTTTAAATATATATACATATGTATGCATATACATCGAACTTATATTTAGTCATATGAGGAACATTTTGGGTGAATAATTTCTCTCTTTGAACAGTGTTAATAGAATTTCAAGCTTTCATAATTTAATAACCTCAGAGAAAAGAGTGAAATTTGTGAATTTTACTAAAATTTCTCGGAACTTGTTTTTTTTTTGCATTATTCGACAAATAAAATTATATTTACAAGTAAATATCTTTGAAAGTGTCGATTATGGGAAGAAATATGATAAATATTGACAATTCTCAATAATTTATCATTTTATCGATAAGCTGAATCAATCAAGGAATTCTTCGTCATTCTTACTGTCGCAAATAACATCCAAATTTTTTCACATAAAAAGTTATTGATATCATCGATATTCTATATATCCTTTTATCATCCACTTAATGCTGGGTTTTTTTTTGTTTTGGATGAATAAGTTGGAAATGTTTTTTTGTTGCAGTGTTATGTCAGATCTTCAAGAGTTTGTCAATCGACAAAAAGCGAAGAATTCATTGTTTGGCACTACTCTGACATCAACATCATTTTCATCAATTCAAACCAAACTTACATCAGGTTTAAATGGATTCTCATTGTTACCACGATCATCAGGTGACGATTCTGACCAAGAAATATTGACAGAATCTACTGGAAAAACAAATGGACAATTGCCACAAACGCGAAACCGTAAAAATGTTGGATGGTTTGGTTCTATTTCCAACGAGGAATCCGTTCTTGGGTTTTTTTTTCATTTTTGTTTTTAAAATAAATTAAAAGTTGTTAGAATTTCAATAATTGTGAAACTTCCTTAATTATTTATTACTTTTAGCTTAAATTTCATCTTAAAAGTCAAATGATTAACAAAATTATGAATTTAAATAGTGAAAAAGTTTTATTGATGAATAATCATCATTTTATACGTTATATCATTTATTCTTCAATTGGTTTTTTGTATTAGAAATAACTTATTTATAAAGTCTTATCATCGTTTCAAATGATAAATGTTATTGTTGCAGGATGTCGAAGATACAAAGGATTTTCGCATTTTTCATGTCGATAGGAGCAGCTTTTCTTTGCTTTGGAATAGTAAGTGAAATAATCATTTCCCAATTTCTTGTTGATTTGCAAAGATAAAATAATTAAGAATGATCCGGTATTCCCAATGAGAGTGTTCATATAAGTTGAATGTTTATTTCAAACAAAGCAAGTTCCAATTCCAGATTTTACAATACTCTTTAACATTTAATAATGTGTTACGTTCATGGAGGATAAAAAATGACTGGTCAGTTGGTGTCTGGTTTTTTTTCTTTGAATGATCAAAAATATATTCTCAGGCTGTTGTCTTGCTTCCTACCATAGTTATGCAAGCCCGAAAATTTGCAGCCTTGAATGCACTTGGCTCGGTTATGTTAATTTTAAGGTTTGTTAATTTACTTATTTTATGTTTTTCATTTTTTTTCAAACGTTTATTTTTCGTTTCCCACTAATTTAATTACATTTTGTCATAAATATACATGTAGTTGTTACAATGTAATAACTTGAAATATGTGGTGGCTAAGAGGTCATACAGCTTATTCGCATGATCTAACTGGTTATGAATGGATCAGTGTGCTTTTTTCATTAATTTGTTAACAGATGAGATATGCAACTGAGTCATTCTATTCTAAAATATTTCTTTGTAGAATGAGAATAAAAGATGTAAAAATTATTGTTACTTAAATTTACGATAAAAGATTTGCTTCTTCTTTCTTTTTATGGATAAATATATGAACTATTGGTTAAAAATTTGGATATTTTTTTTTAGTTTTGCTTTTTTATGGGGACCAATGAGTTACTTGAAACATATGTTTTCGGAGCAGCGACGATATGTTACATTAGCATACTTCACAACCCTTACGGCGACATTGTATTGCAGTTTATGGGTATGTTTATATATACATTTTCTTTTAAATCATTGCCTTTTGCATATATCTTAATTAAATGTGGTATTAAAACTCTTTTAAGCAGCTTAATTTATATTAGTATTTTTCTGATCTTTTTTTTCAAATAGATTAACCATCATTTCTATATACATGTATGTGTGTGCACACTCTCTGTATGTTTTTTTATCATGGGTGTATTATTAATGATAGATTCTAGAATCTTTAAATTGTTATCCTAACGTTTTGCTGTTATCGAAGGATTGGTGATAAGGTCTAGGATCTAATCAGTTATTGCTGCAGAATATAGCTTATTACCGGTATCATTTACCAATATTTATTGTTATCTTAGGAATTATGCATGTATTAAGACAACATCAGTGTTGAAATTTCATGTTAATGGTTTAATACGTTCAGGTTAAGTTTTTCGAGCTCTGTAACTCTTTGCGTTAATGGGTTCCAAAGTTTGTTTTTTTTAGTTTTCGATTACGAACGTGTAATCGTAGTTTCTTATTTTAGGCTTAATAAGTAATCCTTGAAAATTGACCTAATTTCAATAACGGAATTACTTTTTGCCTTTGTAATTCTTTTTTTTTTTTTTTTTAAATTGGAGTATGCTATGAAACACTTCGATATTGCATGAGATAATGGAATTTGTTTTGAATGTTTTTTTTTTGAATAATGGAATTTGTTTTGCTTGAAGTATTTAAGTCATTTTTATTAAGCCATCGTCCGAAATGATGATTTTATAACATAGAAAACTACGAATAAAGAAAATGCGAACTTAGGTTTATAATATACACATGTATAATCGTGTGTTTCTGCAATTATGTTTTGAAAAAGGATAGCTATTAGAGATTTTTGAGAAGTTTAAATTAATACTATTTCTTCCGATTTTCTTAGTGCTTTAAACTTTTAAAAACGCTTTTAAAATTGGTGAAATGATCCCGTATTTCCTTATACTATTTCTTGCAATATTGCGAGACACTTACCGTTCTCATGCTTCCTAAAATCAATTTTGCAATTAAGCTCTTTCATTTATTTCATCAAAATTGTCATCGAATATTTTTTTTCAATCATCATAGGTGTATACCACCAAGGAATTAGTCTAGAAATGCATCAAAATGTCACAGAACCAGTAATTAATCTATAGCATGTAGTGAGAAAGACAAAATTTGTCACGAAGTTTTAGTGTCAAACTAGATTAAATAAAAGTAAATGAAAAAAAAGTGTGAAACTTTTTGATATTTATATTTTCCAGTTGAATTTTTAGATTTAAAATCTTCAATTCCTCGTCCTTTTTCACCTATATCTTTCATTTTTCATTTTCGTTTCCGTCGTTAATTATTGTAAATTGCAAAATGGGGAAAGTTCGGAAATTAACATTTATAAAATTTTGCTAAGTTATAAAATTATGTTACAGATTGTCTGCGATAAAAAAATAAAAACGATTTCATCATTGATCATTAGTTTGAAATTTAACATCATTGATCATTTATTGACTTTTATAAATTATTCATTCATTTACTTTTTCTACATATGTATCCTTAACAAGCAATCATTTGAAAATTAAATTTAAACAGAAGTACAAATTATGCGACGTTTTTGATATGTATAAATGATATTAAACAACCATCTAACGGAGGCATTTATTATTGATTTTTTTTTTACAAGTTTTTTTAAAATCATCACTGAGAGTTGGCCAATTGTTAACTCCAGTTGAACATCCATAAATTGATGGAAGGCTAAAGCATATTAGAAGAAGCTAAGTTGTCATCATTTTCACGAATTCTTCATAATTGATCTGCAAAATTTTGCTTTATTTATTTATTCATATTAATTGATAAAAATTAAAAATAAAGTTAACAATACAATACTTATTACATGTTTGTACAGCATAACTCTCATCTTACTATTACTTCATAATCAAACAAATTTGACCTGTCCATCACCATCAATATCAACTTCAGCCATTATTTCGTCTACTTCTTGATCACTGAATTGTTCACCCATATGAGTCATAAAGTATCGAAATTCTTCCGCCGTGATATATCCATTGCCATCTCGATCGAATACCCGAAATGCTTCACGTATCATTTCACTATCATTCTCCTTTAAAATGAAAAAAAAAAAAAGAAATGAATTTGCAAAATTTCAGGAAAATCTATTTAAAAATTTTTTTTAGAAAAGTAATAATTAAGGAAAATGATTCATGTATGCTTTTTCTTTTAAATTAGAAAACACTGAAGTATCCGATCATCATTATCCATTAGCAATTTTTTCACTAAAATTAGCATTAATTGTTTGCACTGCGGTGATGGATTATCGAAATGGCATCATTTTTCCCAAAACTTTTTCTCTTACCTTTGGAATTTTTTGTAAACTTCGTTATTACAGTAATAATAGAGGAAAAAATGAGTAATTAAAGAGAATAAAATTAAAAATTAGATGAATCAGCAATAGTTAAAACTGAAAAATGCTCAAAATTTTCAGTTAGATACTTATTAGAATAGCAAAAAGTGATTCATTAATTAATCGATCGGAACTAACCTTACTCATTCGTTTCATCATTTGACAGAATTCCGGGAAATCAATAGTACCACTACCATCGATATCTACTTCATTGACCATATCCAACAATTCTTGTTCTGTCGGATTTTGTCCAAGTGATCGCATCGCAACGCCAAGTTCTTTTGATGATATTGATCCGTTCCCATCCTTCAAGTCATAAATTGAACTTTTCCTTTTATATTCTAAGATATGTTCGAGAATAATGATATACCGTAACTAGCAAGACGTCTATAAAAACTTACCAACGCATGCACCCTTTTTAATAGAAGTATTACAGTAAATTTCTTTACAAGAATTTCAGAAATTATGTTTGTTTACTTTTTTAACAAAGAATTGTTACGAATTGTTCATTTTATGAATATTAAATGAAATTTTTCCACTTCCTTTTTTGCAAATTAAAGAAAGAAAAATGCGCAAATAACTTCTATTAGTTATTGATTTAATGACAGATATAGTTTCGTTTAATTAAATTCATTTTTTATTTTATTCGTTTATTATTAGCAGTTCATTATGAACACATTTCAATCTTGCATTTACTTTAGAGAAAACATTTAGTACCATTAAACTGTAGCCGAGAAAATTATTTTTAACTTTTTTCTTTTTTAGTTTAAGCATGACAAAATGATGTAATAATGGTTCATCAAAATTTAAATTTGTTGAAATTGTTTAAAGAAAGTATTTCTAATTAGATTGGTTCAGTAAGTTGCACAAATACTACTTGGTATTTTTAATCACACAAATTATATATGAAAATGGAAAACAGAGCTTCAGAGATTTTAATTTTTGAATTTCCTCATCTTAGGTAGCATCGCTATCTTAGATAGGTTGATATCAATTAATCAATCCATGCATTACTTTTTTCTCGTTGAATTGTGTGCAGTTACGTTTAATATGACGTGTGACATTTCGAGAAAAGGAAAAAAAAACGCTTACTTTATCAAAAAGATGAAATGCTTCTTTATATTCGATCATTTCTTCTTCTGTCAATGCTTCAAATTGTTCGTTTTTCTGTTGTCGTTGTTCTTGACGTTTGAACAATGATGATCGATGTCTACTCTCCATTATGTCAAACTTTTATTTTACTGTAATTCATTAAAACTATTAGGTTATACGATTACATTTGCGGAAATGCACCTGTAGCTTTAATCGGTCTAACACACCTTCAGCATTTTTCATAAGACATGAATAAGTGGGAAGTAAATTTTACAATGCGAAGACTTCATGTGTCTAGTGAAGTGGAGTAGTATAAACTATGAAGTATCAGGCTACAGTATGAACTTTTCTGGATCAACAAAACTGAATTTCTGAAGAGGATTTCCGAATCTCTCTCTCTCTATCTTACATGGAAAGTGCAAAATATTTACTTCCATCAGTTTCAAAAGCACTCACATTTGAAATACACTGTTAAGTTAAAGCTGAGATTTTCGCAGTAATTTCTAAAATATTGCTATAAAATATGTATTTCGTTTAATTTTATTTTCTGCTTTTTTTCGTTCAATTTGCTTAAAAATTTTGGAATTTCAAAAAGAACGATTTCATGGGTCATTTATTTTTTTGTGTAATCAAAAGAAAATTAGCTTTATTTTTTGCTTTATTAGTTCTCATTTTTTATTTTTCTAAAAATTGCCAGTTTCATCGCAGATATTTTCTCTTTCTCGCATTCTTTCGCATGTCATAAAATCATAGCAGAAAATTATCATATCCGAACAAGCAGCTATCTGCTCATATAAAATTAAACAGTGCTTTGTTAATGAATTAAAG
Organism: Mansonella ozzardi; assembly: GCA_029876185.1. NCBI lineage: Eukaryota > Metazoa > Nematoda > Chromadorea > Rhabditida > Onchocercidae > Mansonella > Mansonella ozzardi. Next base: position 3,330 of record JARVGP010000455.1, on the reverse strand, counting down.
AAAAAATCAATACTAAATGAGATGCAGTTGTAAGCGGTGGTGATAACATATCAAATGCAGTGTAAATGGTAGTGATAACATATCAAATACGGTGTAAGCGATGGTGATAACATTTGTAGAAATCCTTTTTTTTAAATTATTTTACAAATTTTCAGAGGTATTGAATTGCAAAATTTTTTGATAGTTTTTTTTTTTTTTAATTTAATAAGGAGACAGTGAATATCTTTTTGAAAATAGCATTGTAGTCGAAATTTCTCTTCTAAAGCTTTTTTATATTTGGAAAGGATTTACTAAACATTCTTTATCATTAATATCTGCAAATCTATTTTATTTCAAATTCTTTTAACATTAATTCATAAATGCAGAGCACAAGTTAATAAGAGATACAAATGAATTGTTCGAAAAGTTAAAAAAGGTAGCTTACTAAATAATTGTATTACCATTTACAAACTAATGTGGCTATACATTTAAGGTCGTGGAACTGAAATTGATTTTCGATTTTAATAACAAATAATATTAAGTATATTATTCTGAAAGTTAATAGTTTTCATGTGTTATAACTTTTTTTTTTTTGTTACATATCTTACAAATACGATTCAAATTAGGAATGAACGAATTAGTTATCGTAGCGGGAAATGTTGAAAGGAAGAAAGGTGGATGAATAGAGAAGATTCATTAGATTCTCATAATACTGGAATTGCAGAAGAAATAATATTGATGAAGCATTGAAGCACTGAGGTTATCGTTAATTTATTTCTTCTTCAAGAAATTAAAGGAAAAAAGTGGAGAGATAGATGAATTTGTCTGGAGAAGTGAATATATTTGTTTATTTATGCTTCCTTCTGAATAAGTTACATCAGGAAGCAAAGGAAAGCAGGGAAGCTATCATTGAGTCATTCAGCCTTCTATTAACTTTCCTCTTTTTTTTTCAACTAAGGCAGTTTAGCAATTCACTTTAAAATAACATTTACTGGTCTTTTTCCCACTGCAATAATAACTGTGTGTAATTAACTAATAAATAATAAGAAGAAATGAGCAAAGAATGATAGTAGCTGCAAAAACTCGGAAGAGTGACGTTCAGATTTCTGGATCGCTGGTTTCTGAATCATAATGTCATTATTTGAAGAGAAGGAGGACGGAGTTGTCGTGAGACTAAATATGAGATCTTTTTTTTTGCTAGGATGATGGATTTTCTGTGTGATTTTTAAAAAAAAAATTTCAACTATTTAGCTGAACAAGTGCTAATCCTTGTCATCAGTGTTGCAGAAATTCCCGTCAAATAAAAAATGCCTCAGAACTTTCAAATTTTAATGGAGTTTTTCGTTGTAAAAAAAGGAAGTACTTTAGAATTGCTCCAGTTGACTATGCAATAATTATAACTTATTTTTCCAAGTGGGAAAATGAATATATATTCAACTTTTAATAAGCGGAAATATCCGTTCTTCTTTCCTGGAAAAGATGAATTGAAATTGATGTATTTTCCATGATAGTTTGACAAATCGATAATGCTATCCTGAAATTGGACTGCAGTCCTTGAAAAGATGAGTTGAAATTGATACATTTCCCATGGTAATTAGACAAATCGATAGTGCTATCCTGAAATTAGACTGCAGTCCTTGCAAAGATGAGTTGAAATTGATGTATTTTCCATGATAGTTTGACAAATCGACAGTGCTTTCCTGAAATTAGACTGCAAGTCCTTGAAAAGACGTAGTTGAAATTGATGTATTTTCCATAATAGTTAGACGAATCGACAGTGCTATTCTAAAATTAGACTGCAGTGCAAGAATAATCTGAGCTACTCTTAAAATTTTCAAACATATAATTTTGGGATGAAATTTTAGCTAAGAAATTTTTTAAAAAATGTTTTTTCAAAAAAAGCTATGAAACATTCGTACTTCATGGAAATTCTTTTGCAATTGAATTTCTGTTTCAATTGCAATCATTTCGAATTTAATGCCATTAATCTTTGTAATGAGCATCCAAATCAAAAAAAGACAAATGCTTCCTTTGTTAGTTCGAGCTGATCCTCTTCATTGGACATTCTCTGTGACAATTTTCGTGTTTCTCATAGTTTAGTTCTTTCTTTGAAAATTACACTACATATGTTTGCATGTAAAAGCATAAAATTCTACTAAAATTTAGCTTTCGAAAATTCTAGCAAATTCCATTTTTAAAATTTTTTTCATCCTGAAAAGAATTCTCTGGAAAAAGATGAAAGAAATAGAGAACCTTCAAATAAAAGGATAAATAGAAGAGAAAAGAGATACTAAGAAATAAATTAGTGTTTAAAAAATTTGGAAAATTAAAAACACAATTATGATATAGTTCAATTCTAAAATCATAATGATCAGAGTAAGACGAATGATCGGATTAAATAGCTTGCAAATCATTTTAAAGTAAATTATTTACTAATTTGTTCATATTAAGTGCAAAATGAAATCTTTAAAAAAAGACGGTGAAGTGGATGAAAGAATAATGGGAATGATCACTGTCTCATGGTAGTGACTGATCATCATCCATGATAATCTTGACATTTATGGCAACATACATTTCATTTTTTAAAGAAAAAAAAATAAAAAATGGACAAATGGGAATAATATGTGATGTTGATTAGCTGCTACTGTATGTTAAGAAATCCTAATGTTAATCCATTATCACAATATCATTTTACGTTTGACTGATTCCATTAATTTTAAAATAGTAACAACAAAAGTAAATAACATAAGAGTAAGAAAAAAACTACTAGTTGGGGAAAGACAAAAGAAAAAGTATGTAGTGCAAAATATAAGTATTGAATTTTTTTTTTGATTTTTTTGCTTACTTGAGAAGAGAGTGAAATTTTTACAGGTGGGAAAATTGAAATGAACAATTGAGAGAAGTAGATGACGTGATGAAATGATGATTGGTAAAAGAGACTATGTAAAGGTATATATGGATATGTACAAATATGAGGAAAAGGTATAAATAATTGAAATGATGAGAAGCTGATGGGTTGAAATTCTGAATATTTTAATGAACTGGATGTTAAATAGACATCTGTGAGCGAGGAAAAACTTTTGAATTAACGAAACATCAAGAGGGAGGGAAAGTAGACTCTTATAGAAAAATTTTTCTTTTTCTTTTCATCAAATGAACTTTTTCTCTTTGCTAACATTCAATTCATTAATTTTATTATCAAAGATATATGTTTGTACGTGTTCGCTCGTTCGTTTAAATGTATTTATATGCTTAAATATGTCGCTGATAATTTAATATGCAACTATATATATATATATATATATATATATATATTTCAGATACGAAATATAGTGTTAACAATATTATGCG
>JARVGP010000454.1:0-43276 GCA_029876185.1 Mansonella ozzardi | reverse complement strand
ATATCCTTTCCTGTATTCTGATTCTGGACTTGACATCATTCTACCCATATCCTTTCTTGTATTCTGATTCTCGACTCGGCACCATTCTATCCATATTCTTTCCTGGACTCGACACCATTCTATCCATATCCTGAATCTCAACTGAAAACGAATATAAAGGAGACAGTTAGTTTCATAGAGCGATTCTCGATGCATTTCCGGGGTAATGCGGGGTGTATTGATAAATTAGTATAGAGATGGTTATTGGAGTACTGTTATCATCAATATTGTTGTCACCCAGCAATGTTAATTCATGATAAATTGATACTTTAACTTGCGAGATTGGTTTCTTCCCAAACTCCATTTATTATTCAAGGAAGAAAGCTATGTGATGATATGCGCAATTTTCGACAATTCTTTCGGATAGCTGCCACGTCACGTCTGTATGCTTTTAATTTCATATATTATGTGAAACTTAAATTTTTTAAAAAAGAGGAAATTTAAAAAAAAAAGAAAACAAAATCATAATTGAAAACATTTTCGATTTCTCCTTTCAATATGAAAAATATATTCCTTTTCCTTTTTGCTAAGTTTTGATTTTTGTAGTAAGAAAAAGTAAACAGTATTAACATTTCCAGATCAGTTCAGTTATTTCTTCAGTATTTTTTTTTTTCAATCATAGTTCAATTATTTTTTCGAAACAGAGCGTTGCTTCGAAAAGAGCAAATAGTTTCAACAAACCAACAACGATGGCTGTTCGGCGAATCAGTTGAGCATGTTATAAAGAAAGGTGCCAACAATACTATGAAGAACAAACATCTTCCCCAATTTTTTTTATCTGAGGTAGTCTCGTGCAAATAGTTTTATGACCTTTTTACATTTTAATCTTGATTTCGAAAAAGCTCGATATTAGCATAGCAATATCAGGACTCTCAGAATGTGGTTATTCTTGATCGTTAGATCATTTTTTTTTTTTTTTTTACCAACATAGAATAAATAATGATGAATTAATAAATAAGTAAGCAGCAAACTGAATATATTTTTCAGAATAAGACGGAGCAGTCGCCGGATTTTCTCATTGCCGGATTGCGAGACATTTATCAAAAGCGATTAACAATTCGATCAGATATTTTTATTTATAGCATTTTGTTACCACTTGAATCAAAAAATGGTTCTTTTTTAGGAAAATTCTCTTCTTTTTTTTTTTCTTTTTACGGCTGTTAAACGCATTTTTGAGTATTTAAAAGAAATTATATTATTTCTTTCTTCATTTATATCCATTTTCCAGGCAATCTGATAGAATTTCTGCAACGATCTAGTGATACCCACGTTCCATTTTTATTGAGTTTATGTGGCATACCAATGAGTGATATAACATGTAATGCAAAATCCGAAATAGCTGATCGTCTTTGGAAAGCATTTATCCATGCAGGTACATTTTTGAATTTGTCACTATTTATTTCAATCAAAGAAAGTTTAGTAAAAACTAGTTTTTGAAATAATAGTTTTATTGTTCTTCTTGATTTGAAAGTTATGTAAAATGCTGCATTCGAAATTACGAGCTAGAATTTGAAGACATTCCAATAACTCATGAAGCGATAAAAAGCCGCTTGAAAGTCTTAATCGAAAACGAGCAGACATTCAATGCTTTGGAAATGTTAAAAGAAGCTAAAATAACATTTGGTATTGATCCTGACGAAGAACTTTTTACTATTGTTCTGCAGGGACTATCAATGACGGAAAGCATCAGTGCAGTAAAGTATGTTATGTTGCTTTGTTTTGCCATTGAGGTATATGATATATGAGATTCCGATAACCCAGAATAACTTCCAAAATCTAGTATTAAAAAAAGTGAATCATGAAAAGTTATGTTCAGAATGATTCTTTGATTTTAATAATTTTTCGTTTAGCTCAATGATAAAGGAAATAGAAGAACACAAATTTCCAGTAAATATAGAAATGAAAACGTCTCAAATATACTGCTATTTTAAAAATGATGATGACGGTGCAGAGGAACTAGTTCAAGTGAGCTTATCAAAATAACATTCCTTAAAGCTAAATTTAACGTTTGTAAATTTACGAATTAATTCTTTTTTTCTGTATTAAGTTTTCTATTGCTGTGCAATAGTTAGAAAATATTTCATCAGCTATTTTGCAATGTTTTCTTGTTTGCAGAAGGCCCTTGCTGAATATGGAGATGAAATTGAACCACTAATATTCATGGTGCGCTGTCAAACCGCAATCGAAAAACGCAATATCCGAAAATTCAAACTAGTGTGCTCTCCACAAATTTCATCAAAACAATAAAATATCTAAATTCTTAAATGAAAAAACAGTAATGCTAAATATGCTAAATATTGGCTACTTGTAGTTCTTATTTTTATCAGTTACTGGATTCACTCTCTTCATCGAATTTATCGTTGAAATTACTCAGTGATGAAATGGTGATAAAATTTGTGTGGCTTTTGGCTCGTAATAGCACCGATTCGATGGGCAAAGACCATGAACAACTTTGCACTGAAGTCAGTTTTCACTTTTTTTAAACAATCTATTCATAATATATTCATCTCTTGTATTTCCTTTTGTATTCTCATTTTTAGATATGATCTTTTATTTTAGGTACTTCGAAAAGTGAAAAAGGAGCACGGTTTCTTCAAATTGATGATTCGAGAAGCGAGTCGACATGCGGCACATGGAATGTTCTATTCAGCCCTCTCGTATTTCCACAATGATCTGCATATTTCAACCAAATCCAGTTTTAGAGGTGAAAGCGTCACGTTTTTCTATTAAATTCACCCATATTGCAGATAATTCTGCTTTTCTAATATATAAAATATAATATAAAATAACATCCAAAATGAACTTTTGCACTACGTTCTTGAGTTTTCTTGTAATTTCATGGTTCAGATCTTGGACGTCATAAGGATTGGGTTGGTTGTTTCTCGAAAGCTCTGATAAATGCTGAATTGTCTTTGGCAGAAATGGAAGCTTTATTTGATCACATTAACAGGAATACTCACAATGCGTAAGAATTTCGATTTTTAGTACAAAGAATGTCCAAATTTATAGTAGCGTGAGAAAAACCTATATATCTGCTGACATTCCTGAATTTTTAGGCATTTTGTGTTGGAGCATATCCTGTACACTGTTCTGACGCATAGGTTTGTACCTCTCCAGAAATCACTACTGCTAACTTCGATGCTTTTGAAAATTTTGGACCCTAACAGCACTAAGATTCACATCATTGTGCCTTTACTTGTACGGTATGTTTTTTCTTTTTTTTCTTCATTATTTTTATTACACATTATTTCTTGCACGGATTTTTGAAATTTTTGAGGGTCTTCATTATTGTATTTCAGTGCATCTGGAGTTGAACAGCGCCTTGATATATTAGCCTTCTTTTTATCAATTGGATACAACAATTTAAATCATTTGAATTATGATGTTATGCGGAAGCTGGTGTTTCAGCCTTTACTTAGTTCCTTTTTTTCCTTTATTAACATAGTAGAAATTTAAAAAGAATTTTTTTCTAATCAGATCTGCTATTTATTCGTTATTTTGCCAAGTATCTGCAGCGTAGTTATAAATGCCTACTGTTCCAGACAGGAATAATACAGCGAATAACAAATGGAATACTGAACAGCTTACTGATGTTGTAAACATCATTAAAAAGCATGAAATACCGGAGGACATTACTTATAAACTCTTAGAACCAATTGTGATGGGAAATGACAGTTTGGAAAAGTGAGTAAATTGTTCCAATTTCAGGTAAAATTAGAATTTCGGAAGATGCATATTCATTTGACGAAAGTTAGAGTTCGTGAGATTTCTACAATCAAATAATTTTCAGATGGCTGAAAGAGCGAAATAATAGAACTAAAATTGACCCGAGAAACTGTAATGAAATATTTTCGAGTACATTGATGAAATACATTTCGAATCAGGTACATCGTTATATATTATTTTTAGAAAGTTTCATTGAAAACACAATTTGCGATTATTTTACAAGTTAGTTGTTGCACAGTTAATTGTTTGTTCAAGCATTAAAGCTTTGATAAAATAAATGTTCTATGTGCTCATCTACATTTTTTAGTTACTTTCTATCAGTTTTTTTTTTTTTAGTTTATTCATGCATTGGGAATTAACTCTAATCTTGCATTTTGTCAGTGAACATTGGAAAACTGCTCTAAAAAAAACTGAAAATAAATTTCATTCACACAATTGCAGGAAGTGGATAAGGTCCACGAATTCGTTAAAACAAATGGATTAGCAGATATCTCTGAACTGTTCCAACCCATGATTATGCTATATATTCATAAAGCTAACTGGCGCACTCTCATAGAATACATTAAAAAAATGTTAGCTTCTTTTTATTTCATCTTGTTTGTTAAATTCAGCTTAGATGCATAGTGTGCTTGAAATTAAATAAAATTATGAATGTTTTAAAAGTTAATTGCTTATTTTTAGACAAAACGATGGTAGCAGTTTGATTTACTTAACTGTTGACAATATTTTGTTGATTCTGGCTCGACATTTGGAAGAATTTAAGAGCTTTAACATGACATCTGATTTCGTTTATTATTTACAGCAGCTTGTTGCTAGGGGTAGGCATGCTTTATGTATTTATATTTGAAATTATTTATTTTCGGAATGATCTGAAAAGTGCAGCACTTTTCGAGACTTCATGAAATAAATGGGATTAGGGTATTTGCTCAACTTTTTTCATATTTTTATTTTTCACTATTTATCAGCTTGCAGGATTAACTGTGTTCCATTTGTCCTATTGAACGCATTTAAATTGAAGCTAAATTTTTTAGATCTTCCAAGTACTCGAAATGAGAAAACGCTAAAAAAGCTAATAAAACAGAGCCTAGAACTTCCGCACGAAACTGTTCAGTCACTAATTGCCTGCTCGCAAATGTTTAGAATACTCGCAGATATTAAATGGATTCAATCCGGCGTCTTTGAAATTGTCTCAACTTCATTTGTTTCAGCAGCTTTAAAAAAGTTAGTTCACTGAAGAATAGTTTTGTTAGTGTACCACTTGACGTTGTTTATGAAGGCTGTTACAGATTTGGTTTCGAAGAAGCTTTGAAAGTTTGCAGTTCTTTCCAGTTTTCTGATTTTCCAAATGGTATCATTTGTTTGCTTCACTATGCTCTCAAGATCGATGATGAAAATCTGACCAACAAAGGTAGGAATTCACTGTAAATTTAGTAATTGATTTGTTCAGTTAGACATATAAGTAATAAATTTTCCAGCGCTTGCCTTAGCGAGAACATACTGGCCAGAATGGAAAGTTTCCGTAACCTTTGGTTCGATTATGATTTGTTTAGAAAAGCTTGAAGAAGCCAGTCGTTTACTACAACAGGTAAGATGCAAACCTAATTTTAAACACATTTCTAAAAGCGATTTTCTTTAAAACTTTACTGAAATGCATGTTCCTTAAAACTAAACGATATACTATGTAAGATTTTTTAGGCAGATATCCGATGGATAAACGTCTTTCAGACTTATAAACTGTTATGTGCTCTGCATTTTGATGAGGTAATTGATTGTTTTTCTAGGAAATTCTTGTTTTTGTTCTCATTAAGTGATTTTTATTATTTCAACCGTTTTTGTCATGATTTTCGCATTTTTGTCTATTTTCCGAAACAATCATAACCGTTTGCAAGTGTTGTTCTGAGAAACTATGCAAATGTTTCAGTTAAAAAATTTTATGCAAAGTTCCGCTAGTATTTCCTTAAACCTTTTCATCTCTTTTTTAGTCTTTTCAGGCATGTAATTTTCACTTCAACTACCTGAATCTTTTCTCAAAAATGCTGGGATATAACAAGCATGACGAAACTTGCACTCGTTTAGCATTGGATTGTTTAAAGAATTGCAGTAAGTGACAGGAATATTGTTTTTTTACTGATTCCAGTATTTATCTCACTCTGTGTAATAATCTTTTTTTGTTTTTAGCTCGAAAAGATCCAAATCAAGCTCATTCGATAAAACATTTTCTAAAAACTTTGGAATATAATGCTAACTAAATGGATTTTTTATTGCGATGAAAAAATTGATCGAGTACAACTGTGTGCAGTCAATCATGTTGCTATTGAAAATTCATTTCATTAATTATGATTCCTTTACTTAAATAATATTATTATAAGAAGCAGAAAAATTTTTCAATTATTGCATTGAGAAAAATGAAAAAAATTATAATTTGTTACAATTTGTTAAACTTCAGAATATGAATTTGAAAATTTAAAAAACAAAAAACAGTTTGTTAGCTATAACACAAATCAAAGAAAACAATTTTTTTCCCAAAAAATTATGACCAGTAAAAATTATCCGCTAATAAAAAATGTACAGTTAATATCAACGATGATATCAAATTTGTGCTTTAGTATTTCTCGATGGAGTGAAGCTTTAAATCCATCTCTTGATGGAATGAAGCTCTAGATTTGGATTATCAATATGAATAGAAAATAATATCATTGGTGTGATTTACGAGTAAATTATTGAAATTGCAGTAAACGATTCTATGTTTTGCATAGTGGAAAATCTCGGATAAAAATTTTTCTTTCAATACTGTTTTTGTTTTATTTTGATCATTCTGAGTTCAGAGCTTTATAAATATTCTTTTTCATTTTAATTAGCATATTAAAAGAGAAATTTACTTCCATTCGTCTGTATACGGTATCCAATAAAAATTACATTTTAATGCATTATTTCTAATGAACTAAATAAAAGAACGAGAAAAATTGGTGTGTGAGTTGTGTGATAAAATGTGTCAGTTGTTTCTTCTACCGAATGATTCTCTTCTCAGCATAAAATTGATGCAATTAATGATTTTTTGAAATTCACAAAAAATCTCATTTGGTAACAGTTATGCGGAACATTATCAGGAGTTCATCTAAAAGTGACATTCCATGGGACAAGGCTTTTCATCCTGGCTGTGATGACATTTTGAACAAAGCCATCTTGGATTTTTTGTCATTTCTTAATTTCTCTTGGTGTGGTAAATAGCGGGGGGATATATATAAGGGTTATGAGAGATATATATAAGGTGTGGTAAGTAGCGGAGGATATATATATAAGATTCATTGGAGGATTAGTTAGTTCTTTTTGAGGAATGTCTCTAAATGAAACCTAGAATATTAATTGCTAGGTTCTTTCGGGATGAAACACGTAGCCAAGCGTAAAACTGGGAAGAATCTGGAAAAGTAACCCTAAATTATCCTATAATAACCGCGTAGGCAAAGTTCATCATTTATGATATTAATAATCATAGTATGATATGAACAATGATAATTGTTCTCTATGTTGGATTTCACTTTAGTCATACTATGTTTCATTATGCAGTATATGTTCTAAGATACAAAAAACAATTTTTTCATAACTAAATGGTTAGGGCAGTTGATTGATGCGTGAGGAAAATTCATGGAATAGGGATAATACACGTAACGTCTATACTTAACATTTACCTCAGTTTCTTTCAGTACGTGATCTGGATTCTGTTGGTTAGCACAATTTTACTTTGCGTTGGTTAATACTTTTATATGATGCAGAATTAATAAGTGGTAACATTTATTTTCAGTTTAAGGCAATCAATTAATTACTAATTAATTTCGCATATTTTTTTTCAGATGAACATCTTTAGACTAACGGCAGACTTGGCACATCTTGTTGCCATTTTTATTTTGGCACTAAAGATGTGGACGACACGATCTGTTGCTGGTATATCAGCTAGATCGCAGTGTCTTTTTGCTGTCGTTTTTACATCTCGATACTTGGATCTTTTCACTAATTTCTTTTCGGTCTACAATTCGGCTATGAAGGTTTTTCAAACAATTAAATTAACATATTTAATCAGTTTATTAAATTTTATTAGATTTTTCGTTTCAGTTTTTTATCTATTTAATTTTATCTATTTGTGAATATTCCGTTTTCATTTTAATTCGTGCAATAGATTAATTATTAATAAAGCTGTTTAACACCATTAATTACAGTTTTCTATTATAGGTTTTCTTCCTCGTATCATCTTTTGGTACTCTATATCTTATGTGTATCAAATTCAAAGCAACCTATGACAGAAATCATGATACATTCCGTATCGAATTCCTGTTGCTTCCGTGTGCTCTTTTAGCTCTGCTTATCAATCACGAATTTACCATCATGGAGGTACTGCTATTTTCCTTTCCGAATTCTGTTGACTAGTAAATTTTTATCTACATAAATTTTTAGGTTATGTGGACATTTTCGATTTATTTGGAAGCTGTTGCCATCATGCCACAACTTTTCATGCTGTCTCGTACTGGAAGCGCTGAAACTATCACCGCTCATTATTTGTTCGCACTTGGTTCTTATCGGTATGTAGATATTTTTATAATAATTGGAAGAAACATGTAAATGTTTTTGATCGAATTGTGATACATAGCCTTTTTTGATTTCTGTTCATTGTCATTTACATCTGTTACGTCCATATTTTATTTTCGACAAACATTGATTGTCGTAGTAATAGCTTTTTGATGTAAATGTGAGTGCATTTTTGCAAAACACTTTTTAGCATCATACTTATACATATAACAGTAAGATATCACAAAATAATATATTCCAGCGCATTATATATATTGAATTGGATCTATCGCTATTACACAGAAGGATTTTTCGATCCCATTGCTGTCATATCTGGAGTCGTTCAAACCGTACTTTATGCTGATTTCTTCTATCTTTATGTCTCGCGTGTTCTACGTCAGCAGCGTGGTTTACAACTTTCAGCGTGAATTCCTTTTTTATATAGGTGCATCTCCTGTGCAAATTATTACTGTTCTCCCAGGAAATTCAAAAAATGAGCTAGGAAATGTTGAAATAAAGAATTTTTTTCGCAAAGTACTATCACTATTGTTTTTACCGTAACATTAGTAGAATTACTAGCTCAAAACAATACTTTTTTCTGTCTAAATGGCTCGCACACTACATTTAAATGTCATCCGAAATTCACACACCGCATTTAAATGTCATCTAATTTTTTAAAAAATATTTTAAATAAAGGGAATGTTTGAGATCGGGCTTGTAAGGCTTCCTGACCGATGTTTGTTGATGTTGCAAATGTTGGATTTGTTGATTGTTATTTTTTTTTTCAGCTTTCAGGTTACAGGTAATTTATTAATAGTGGTCCTGAAAACGTTTTCTGTATTTCCTTTTTTTGGGAGTAACATGTTATTTTGATGATGCTAATAAAATATTTCACTGTATAGCTGTTTTCGCATTTTCTGTGCTTTAACAGCCATCATTGTTATTGTTAATCGTTTTATTATTCTTTTCATTATGAAAAATTTATTTTGCTTTACTGGTTTTCAGCCTTTTTATTTTCATAAAACATCGTAGGAATAAATGCAACAACATAAGCAGTAATTTCTTCATTTTATAAAATTCGTATTTTATTGTTTTTTACCTGTAATATATAAAAGTAAAAATTATTCATTTTTTATTTTACATATGGTAGAAAAAATTTTGCTTGGGGCACATGTACTAATATCATCGCGATACCTAACTAAAAGTATTTTGCTATCAAATAATAGAAGGAATAAAATTTTCCCCTGAATTTGTTTTCTGCTTAGTTTCTGCTTTCTGAATTTCGAAAAAAAAAAAAAACTATTTGAGGCAGTGAAGTTTAAAATTTCGTTAAGTCATGCTCTTTTTTAAAGTTGCCTGATTTTCGTTATCATATTATAGTTCGTTAAAGATAATATCCCAGGGTCAGTTTCTGTTGAAGTTCATTAGTTATATTTAGTTAAATTAGTTTATATTCGATTTCACTCTTTTATGGTTAACTTTCCTGTTTCAGACTTGGATCTTTGGATCCAGAATGTTATGATTGGCTTTTCATTTTCTTTTAATGAGTTATAATTGAAGGACTGATACGATGCGGTGTTTCAAATGCTGTACATTACAGTGATGTTACGCTACTCGAACTCGTATTACAGGTCTAATTTTTGCGGTTATTTAATATTGAAATAAGTCAAATGAAAGACGATGTGTTACCATCGTCTTTCATTCATTCTTTTCAGAATTTTACTTTCTATTTTTTCGTCATGTTATTAATTTTTATTAATACTTGCAGATATTTGTTGCATGGTTACAAGTTCCCTTTGGAAGTTATACTACCAAACTATCAACATTCTTCAGGTTTCTGTAATATTTTGAATTGTTCAGTGATAATTCGTGCAATGTTCAGTTATTTACCATGCAAAATATAGGCTATATATATATATATATGATTGCTCAACTTTTTTTTTCATATTTCAGCGGCTTGTTCTGGTCCATCTTCATCTCTAAATCTTGACACAGAAATTTCGCATCGACAAACAGTGAAAAGGTACGGAAATATATTTTATGACAAATAGGAGTACGTTATCTAGTTTATATTTGACTTTTAGCTTGTATAAGGGTCCCCCTTTGTTCATTATCCTGATAAGCACTCGCATGTTATCCTAATATTTTTGTTTATTTGATTATGACGAACATCAAATCGAATTTTATGTTGCCAAATTTTGAAATATATCTTCATACGATTTTAATTAACCATCATAACATTCGCAAATAATTCCAGAATTTTTTTTTTTATGATATTGGAAATCTGTTTTTTGCTAATTGGGTATGTTTAGTGCATTTTGCTCCTCCAATGATTCATGCAAGTTTTTGGATTTCGTTCCAACCGACGCGAGTTTCACAAAGGACAAACGTTAGTTTTGGAGTATTTTATTTGTGTGGAATTTTCGAAATCAGTTTGAACAATAAGTGTTAATTCTTTATGAAAAACCGAATAAATAAGTGTTGCTTTGTATCTTCTTCACAGATTCATAATAAAAGGAAACAGAGGGAATATTGTTGATTAATTTAAAATGTGTTTAGTTAGCGGAAATGTGACTGAAATTTTGGAATCTTTTTTTGAAAAATATGGATGGTATAGTATCAGTGATGTGCTCAATAACTTGTCCGCTCGAACTTATGAAATGTTAATGTCGTGGTAATTTAATTTAATTTTTTATTTTCGTAGTTCATTACTTGCGAGAAAACTATTAAGTTTAATATTCCTTTATATGTTATATGGACATAAAAAAATATAAAATTTCAGTTTTCCAACTGATCTCAACACATCGTTGACTACGTTCAATAATATACGAATATATGATAGAGAATTGAACATTAAGTCAAGAACAAGTTTACGAAGGCCACAATGGGTGCCATTTTTTTTTGTTAATTCTGTTTATAATTTTTTAGAATTTAGCCATTAGGCCTTTTATATAGAGTTTTCTGCTTCATTATCTCGATTTACACAGATTTATTTTCAGTACTTCGGTGCTTTTTATATTAATGGCAGCTCAATGGCTTTTTATAAAAAAAATTTCAAAATTCTATTAATTTATGATTTATAGTGGACTTTTTGCTCTCGCCTACGATCAACACGTCAGTGTATTGCAATAAAGAAAGCTATTAAGAATCGAGGGACTTTGCTATATAAAAGCAAAAGTGATGTGGTGAAATCGGTAAATGCTACTTTTTGGCTTAAGTTTTTTTCCCAAACAGCACCATTGTTAATTAGTCATTACTGGACTACGATATTATTAAAAATAAGTAATTTTCTAGGTGAATCAATATAGTGTGCAACCTGTTTCGAGCAAATTACACTGTGTAGTAAATTTTCAATTTCGGACCTTGAAAACTACTCCATGTTTTGCAACTGTCCATGATAGGGCGGTGTCGGCCAGTACTGCCTCTTGTCAGGAAAAAACTCAGAAATCATTCAGAAACGAGAACAGTGAAACGATAACCTCAAAAACCAGAGTTGCATCAGTAGAACAACTCAAAGAGCTTATTTTGAAGAAGGTAAATAAAGAGATATGTCCTTCACTTTCACCATTAGTGATCCTCTTCAGACTAAATGACATTCACATTATTGTGTATTGGAGATATTGATTATTGAGGAGGCATTTTTTGTTCGGTTTAAAATTTTTAATGTTTCAACAGTCAAAATGCGGTTTGTCCATTCTTATTCATTTCAGGACGTTTCTGGTTTGCGACGGGTTTTGAATAAGGAACTTTGGCCATCCCACCGTCGTTTAAAAGCATTTATTGCTGAACTTTTTGAAGTATTTATTATATATGGAAAAGATGTGAAGGATGCTCTATGGCTAGTGGACAGTTTGTGTGTTTTTTATATAAATGATAATTAACAATGATTATTTCGTGTTAAAACCTTAAACTTCCATGAAGTGATGGTAAATGACATTTTCGTTGTTTAAATTTTTGGTTTTGAGAATGTTAGGTATGATTTGGAATCTAATATTCTACTACTGCAGTGTATCAGCGAACAATCGTGTTGCATTACCGAATTCAGTTTTTTTGCAATTGATCACACGAATTTTGTCAGAAAAAGGAATAAAAGCAGCAATCGATTACGCCGTTCATTATCGAAATCTATTACTCGTTAAGTCTCGTATGTCTTTTTATAATTTTTATGATTAATCTTATTTCCTTGGTCTGTGTGGATATTCGTTCAACTTCATAATTTTTGCATATATTAAATATGATGTGATTGGTTGTAAAAGTTGTGGCAAAAAATCCAAAACTACCAACTCTTCAAAATACTGAGAAAATCCTATTTAGTATTAAAATCGCAGAGATTAATAAGCAGATGAGCTCATGTAATAGTCAGCTTTATTTCTGCATATGCTTAATCCATTTAAAGATTGATAAACGCTACTTTACAGCTTTAAATGATCCACTTAACGATCGTTGCACAACTGTTGTTGAGGAACTCTTCGCTGAAGCTTTTAAAAAAGATGATTTATCTGGAATTCAGAATCTGTATGATACACTAATTGACTTAGGCTTTCTTTGCAACTCTTCAGCGTATTTGCGTGCCGTTGTTAAATTCCATTTGCGGAGGTTTTCTTTTCTGAAAAACTATTGTAGTTAGTTTTATGCAGTTAATTTTTTTAATGTTGAAATCGTATTAGATTGTAATTGATGAATTTATAGTGGTGGTTTTGATACAGCTTTCAATGAATGGTATAAAAATGCTCAGAAATATCGTATTGGTGCGGGTTTTGATCTTCTTATGCGGCATACTATTTTGGAAAAAAATCTGAGCGATGCACTACAAGTGAAAAGACTTCGTAAGTTCAACTTTTACATTCATTTTCATTTCACTTGAATTTTATGCTTAAGAAAAATAGTGAATTATAAAGGGTTTTCGTATTTACACTTCACTATTTATGAGGAATCATTTGGATTTAGTTGTGGTTTATTTACTAATTGTAAAAAATCAACTCTAGCAAGTTGTGTTTGCTTATATCAAAGTTGACTTGGACTTGTTTTTTGCTTGAATTCTCAGAAACAAAAAAGTGTTGGAGAAGTGAGAAAACGAGACCAGACTGGCTAGGATAAACACATTTTGTTATTTTTCTAATATTTTGCAACTCCAACTTCCTTAATCCTAATTCCTTTAAATTTGAGATAATTTGACTTTTGTGCCTCATGAAGACAGTTTCAGGAGGTATTTTGGAAAAACTCAATGAATTTGGCGCATTTTATGTCGGTTTTGCTGAACTCGTTATAGAACTATTAAAGGCAGATATGGCTGGCGAGGCGAAGCTGATATTCACAAGGGTATACATTGAAGCATGTTATGCTCAGTTTTTATTCTTCATTTTGTATTCTGGAGACCCGAGAATAATGTTTCCAAACTAGTATGAATATATTTTTTCAGTTGAAAATATCTGGGCGTCATTTCAGAGAGCCTCTTATGCGTATGCAGAATAACGTGGTATATTTTTTCATTGAAATTTTAAATATTTATATTCATTAAATTCAAGAATTTATATAGATGAATATTGTTGAATTTTTCTCCTATTTTAAAATGTTGAACTCAAAACGTTAATCTTTGATTTCTAATTTAATTTCATCTATATTCTAAAGCTTTCAGGCCAATTTATCTCTTGTTGAACATTTCGCGACTGTTTTTTTGACTCCTTTATTAGAAGAAAATGGATCTCGAAGCACTCGGAAACATTCGCGACAAAAATTTTCGTTAGAAAAAGAACTAGTGGAGGATTTTCAAGCAAGTTTCAATTTTGAAAGCTAATTTTCTGTGTTTTCCTTTTTCCATCTTTTTTGCATAAGTTAAGTTACTTTCCTTTTTCCGTTATACAGATTTTGGCTTGTGAGCCTCGAAGAATTGATAAATGAGTGAAATTCTGGAAAAAGTTTTCAGGAATTAAATTGCAAAAGTTATATTCCATCATTATTGGCGATTTGGCAGCCACGATATAATTCGAAAAAAGAAGTAGAAATTAAGAAGTCTAGGACTGATGTGAAGCAACTTCGAGAACTCATACATATTACCCAGAATGTATGGTTTGAGATAGCAAGTATGTTTATCTTCATTGTTAAAAATTTATTGAATTATCACTGTTTGGAAACGTCATATATTAATCAGCTGATTGAGAATTCTACATTTTTCTTTATCTGATTTAGATGAGTGGCAGGAAGATCTTTTTAAACGCTCGTTCTAAGTATTGAAAGACCTAGTTGAAAAAGGGAGATTTGAATGTTCCAGTTTCTGAACAAATTGCACTTAGATATCTTGCTTACTTTTCCCAGGTGGAGCCAATGACGTGAAGTCATTAGAACGTTTACGGACTTGGATTACAACATATAGCAGTAGTGAACGCGACAGCACATGGAAGAGACTGGAAGATTTCTTCATTGCAAAAGAAAATGCGATGTCTGACAGGAATCGATAGAATAAAACGAAACAGTTTCTTACTAAATTTCTTATATTTATAATTTTCATGTCCAAAGAAAACAATCCCAAGGTTTTTCGAAATAATGTTGATAGTGTTAACTTTTTCCGAATGTTTTTGTTGTTTCCAATAAGTGCAGGTATAATTATAAAAATATTTGAATGGACTCACACTGTTAGCACAATGTTTGCAATCCTTCTTTTTTTTTCTCAGTTCTCAATCGTTTCTTTAGGCTTAGTAGTGGCAATTTTTTTAGCGATTATCCAAAAAAGTAAGCGAGATAATGGGAGAGCGGCCAAAAAGCTCCATAGGCTTATTTCTTGCCATTCATGTTAGCCGTGAGGTTATAAAAGCTAAAATTGAGCTGAATGCGGAACAATGATGGCATCATTGTATCATTCTTTTTGGAATGTTTGTTCGATGCTTGTATGATCGCTGAAGTAAAGTAGTTGTATTGTACAAAACGAGCGTGCCAAAGAAGTCCAGAAGATATTGCAGAACTTTTCTAGAAATGCGGAGTGTTTTTTGTTTCTAGATATGTTCGAAGCTGAGAATGCAAATTGCTAACTTTCCTGAAAGATAATTGACAGTAGTCAATGTTTTGAGATCTTCATATTTGATGTTTATAAGTACTTTCGAAAAGTTCGTTACTTTAAACTGCTACTTTCATCATTATAATTTATCATTTATTTATTGCTATCACTAAAGCCGTCCAGAGTTAAGGAATTGTTTGAGAACCTCAGCACTTTAGTGAGCGTTTTGAAAGTTTAACTACAAGTTCCAGTAAGATTTGTTAAACTAACTGTCTATGACAAAGGCAGAAATTTCGTTTACAGGTAAGTAATTAGGCTAGTTAAACTTTTACTTTGTCGTTTTATTGAAAATAGTTCGAGGAAAGAGGAAATTTAATGAAAATTTTTGATGAAATTTAATCGGATACGATCAGGATTTGGAAATGAATTCATTGCTGAGTGGTGACTATCGCAGGTTAGTCGGTTCAAAATTTTCATGAAAATATGTTTTATTTTTGTTATTTATTACTGTTATCTATGGTAGTAACAAGTTTTTTGAGAAAAAAAGTGATTTATCATTGAGGAAAGAGTAAAATGTTCGAAAATCAGCATAAAAAATTTTCACCCAAAGCTGTCAGTTTACTCGCTCATGTGATGGATATGACATTAAACAAAGCTGAAGAGGTTTTTTAGCACTTTCTATTTTGTACTTTTAGTTTAATAAACTGAAGATCACACTGGTCTTAGCTAGATTTTAGTAGCTCTTTCATCTTATATTCATTTTAGGCCTTAATAACAATCATTCTCATCATCATTTGTTAGTTAGGCTTTTTTTTTTCCTATCTTAACTTTATCGGCCATCAGAATGAAGCGTTCCTCGTTTCATGGATGAAACTTGTGAGACAATTTTTTCTTTTTTGGAGTATTTTTAACGCTATCAATCAAATCACACAGTACAATGAAATTCCAGAATTTAAATCTACGTTCTAACAATTATCTTCAGGGATAATTGAGCATCGCATATCTCTGAAGATACTTGCTGGTTCTGGTTCATAGATTGAAGCGTTGCTTTCAGTCAAAAAAAAAAAAAAAATTCGTGAAATAAAGATATAAAAATGGTCCATAACTTTAAAGATTATTGAAAGTGTCCAATTCGCTCTGATCATTAATTCAGTGACTCGGTGATTTAATCGTTATACAGTGGTGTTTTGATTTCTTTCAGTTGTCTAAACGAAATCAACTACCAGTTGAAAACCAAGGAAATTATAAGGATTCCGAGATAAGGAATAATAGTAAAGCATCATCTGAAAGTAAATTTTCGTCAATTGAACATAGATTTCAATCAAGATTTTTAAGATCAAATAATGAGCTGTACATTTCACATTTAGATGCACCGTTATCAGTTTCGAGCATTAATTTTCCGACAAATGAAACACAGGTAAACACTGTAAATTCTATTAGTCATTTTAATGAAGGGCCAATTTTTGATTAGCTTTACCAATTTTTATCGTAAATCATTGAAGAAAATCAATTCTTATTTTTCCTATAAAATCTACAAGCAATCTCTTGTAATGAATTAATTATTTAACGTCAATTTGTCACAGAAAATTGAAAATCTAAATCAAATCAAGTCGAAATTTCACTGATGTTCTAAAATAATTGAAATCGTTCATATCTCAAATGATCCATCGTTATAATTTTCATTGGGCTAACCTCTATTCCTAACCAATGACAAAGAAATAACTTTTTGACTTGTTGTTTAATCAATGGGAATAAAAAAATATTTGAAACATTATTTTATTCTAAAAAGTTTTAGCCAGTGACTGCACATGGCGTTGGTGTGAATGTACTCTATGCAGATAACACGGCTGTGCCAGAGAGTACAATTAACTGTGAACCCATTGTTAGTGTTGTTGACTTTCAAAATAACGAAAATTTCAGCTTATCTTCAAATATAAACTTTTAAAGCGATGATCATTTCAAAATTTATTGTGCCTTGAGCTTATATTTTAATAGAAAATAACTTCTATTCATAAAGTTGATTTCGAATTTATGATGTGTCGAAAATTGAAAATAAATCTTATCTTAAATCATCATACATCTATATAGATTATCGTTTTAATTACTGTTTGCACTATATTTTAGACAGTTGGAATTCCAAAAGAGTGCCCGAGTGTCACTTTTGGTTATATAATAAAAGCACGGAAAGATGATAGAGATGTTCATATTCCTGCGAAGGTCGCTTCAATTTTATAAGCATGCTGGAAATAATTTACTGTATCAGTAAATTGCTATCATAACTTGATTTTTGAAAAGTTCAACTCATTCTAAATGAAGATCAGCTATTACTTACAGATCGTAATAACTCAGTTACGAAAACCGGGTATTGATATTAATTTCTATTTGGAAACACAGCTATATCCTGGACTTCCACCCCTTCACTTTCGCATTTTCTGTCCTAATTATGAGCCGAAACAAGTGTGGATCAATGGAAAAGAATGCATTCATTGATGATATTATTGCTATACATATATAATAAAAAATAAACTTATAATGCTTGCAAATCACTGGTAATCAAGAATGAGGGATTGTTTTTGCTAGGATATTTGATGAGATAAATGACATACTGCTGATCCATTCGTGCCAAAGAGTAAGACAAAGACATCTGTGGATACCATCAAATTAAATTCCGACACTTTTTTAGGATGGGTGGAATATTAAGAGCGTGAGAAGGATCCTGAATTTGTCTTTCTTTCTTGAATTCATTGACCTTTCCGAATTGAGAACTGAAAGAAAAGGAAAAAACTTGTAGCTTCTAGACTGAAATATAATGAAACTCTAAGTAAAAAAGGCCATAAGAACAAACGGACTTTCCCGAATAATATACGTTTGAAGGCACGTCGGAATTCCATATTGAAAATGGTATAAATGATTGGATTGATGCAAGAGTTGATGTAACCAAGCCAAGTTGTATAGAAAAAGGCGTAGAAATCAACTTGACAACTTTTAATATCTATTTGAATACACACTGCATTGAGGATATATATGGAAAAAAATGGCACCCAACAAGCCAGAAATATCCCTGAAATTAAATCACTATTTTTTTATATATTTTAATTTAGTGAAATTATTTGTGAAAATTAGAAAAAAAAAGAACATGGCGAAGAATTATAAAAAGTGTATAAGGAAATTTAATTACTGATTTCGGAGTTATTTTCACATCGAATATTTCATCTCTCCAAATTAAATTACAGAATTATTCCAACTTATTTGTCTCTATGTATTGCTCTCGGTACTGGGATATTGTTAGAAGTTAAACAGAAATAATGAAGCAGCTCCTTTTTGAAAAATGCTCAATAACTTATGGTTTTTTTCACTTTTATTTCTTGCATAGCATAGATTTAATTTCGTGTTTTCCTGTTTTAAAAACTTTCGTATTTTATTATTTTATTTAAAAACTTTAGTATCCTATCATCTAAGCTGCCTAATAAAATAGAATTGAATTACAAATGAAATTTCTTCTGCAACATTTCAAAAAGCAAAAGAGCGAAATATAAAATGGCCTGAAGGTATTTTGTGTATTTATCAATGCTACTATGATGTTTGCTCGAATTCAGTGTTTTATTCTTAATTTCTCATGTGAAAATTCTGAAAATTCATGAAATGTAAATAGAAGCACTATACCGACGACAATACCGAGCGTCTTTGTGGCACGTTTCTCCATTCTTTGAATTCTGCTAGAATGCCTTCCGTTTAAGCTGCTGCCACGATTTAATGTTCTTCTAAATATCGTTGAACTCTGTTCCGTTAAGAAGCTACTTCTAAAAATAAATGATGCCTAAGATGTTTAAAAGATATTTGGAAATGAAATAAAAATATTCTTCATCGAAGTTTTACTTCAATCTTTTGATCAACTTTAACAAACTTGAAGTTTTAAGCCATCGAAGACATCTTCAGTAATAAATGATAGCAAAGCGGCAAATTATCAATGTAGATATTCACCTAGAATCAATTGAACTCAAGTATGGAAGCTTCCTTCCCGAGATCCAGTATTTTTTCAGAGCTTTGATTGTTTCATCAAGATTACTAGATTCTTTCCTGATTAAACCTTTCGCTCCTCTCCATTCAGGCTTTTCACCTTAAAGACAGTTTGTTAGGTAGTTCATATTATCAGATATAGTTTTAAGGATTCAAAAATTTTGAAATTTTATTGACCTGTTCAAAATAATTTAAAGAACAAAACATAAATACTTGTTAGCTGTTATCATTTTGTATAATAAACTCAAAAAACCATCAAGAACGATGTCTACCTTTTATTAAATTACTTTTCTGTCTATCGCATTGTTTTGCTTCACTACCTTTCTCTTCTAATTTTAATTTGTTGTCCAAAAGTTTCTTGGCAAAAAAGTCGGCGTTAGACTTTAATTGCGCCTGCAAAAGAAACGTTTACTTTTGCTTTAAGCAGTATGAAATTTCAAGCTCCTTGTCAACACCATCATCATTTGAAATCATATCTCACAATTACCCTCTCTCTTCCTCGTTGTTCAACAATTTTTCTGCATTTCGCTGCATTAGCATTGGTAAACAGATATTGTTCTTCATCATTTATTTTGTCCTTTCCATCCTTAAATAGTTTCAAAAGATGTGAAATAGTCAAGAGATCATTGCTTTTCTTGATAGAAGACAGATGAAAATTTCAATTATTCACTTTCATTAAATTCAATATTTCTCAGATGAGAAATCAGAAAACTTACTTGCAGTATGAGTTCATTATTAAAAATTATGTCGGTCTCTGATTCTCCACTACTGAGAATATCGTTTTCCATTTTCTTCACTATAAAATTTTCGCCTCATTTATTTTCAGTTTATTAGTTTACTCAGCTAATAGATGAGAAATGGAATTTCGTATTTTTGGATCTAAAACACTTCATACATTTTTAACTAGAATAAACATATAATTCTTAAAATTAAATTACAAGCAAATAATTAAATAATCACCGGCACTGTTTATATTCTGTAATTTACAAAATTTATAAACTTCTAATTGAGGTACAAATACAGCTGAATTTTCTTTGCTTTTAGAATCGTCCTGTAAGTACCTATAAAATGTTTATTAGTAATTTTCCAACACAATTTATTGTTCTTTTTCTTCTCAGAAAAGACCAATTTAATGACCAATTTAAAAATTTTTTGAAAATGGTATAATTTTTTCTGCAATTAAAATTGAATCATAATGACAATATACGGAGAAAAACATAGGGCAAAGACTGCACGACGAGCGAATGCATTTCTTCCAGATGATATAATGTACTACGCCTGTATTTTAATTATTTATTTTTTCAAATTTTCGGAATCCTAGCCATTTGCTAGCGGGAATGTTCGTAAATGTATTCTTGCCTTCAGCCCTTTGCTGAAATGACAGCTGGAAACAACAGATGGATAATCTAGTTTTGAATTTAAGTTCAGAAAAAGTAAAATTCAATTTTATAAGTTGAAATGAATTCATGCCTCAATGATAAAGCTATTATTGCTTAAAGGTATATTAAAAGTAATTGCAAATAAAATTAATTTCCATAAAGTAGAAAAAATTCCGAAGAATCTGAGAAGTAAAAATAATCGAAGTACAAGCGTAATAGATTAGCGTCAAAGTAAAATTGATACCTCCAATAGAAACATTGGGCTGAGTAATACCTTTGATTCCTCTTGTAACTTTATCATTTACATAATTTCTCAATTCAATATCAACAATTTATTGTTTATTTCAAGAATAATTCATTTCATCATGTCTAAAAAAAATCCTCGGAATCCTGATCGATCCCCAATGAAAGTTATTTGATTTAAAGTCCTAATTTTCCAGAAATCCAGTAGCAAAGAAGTTTTAGCTTACTTCTTGTGAATTCTGCAAAGTTAAATTGCAGTTGAAAAATAAGCATACCGATTTAAAGTAATTTCTGTGTAGGGACAAGGCATATTGTTACAATTCATTCTTGTCGGCATTCGCACTAGAAATTCTTCATTGAACGATTTTTTTACTGTAATTTAAGTATAATTATTGAACGAAATCTCGACTTCAAATTTTTTGATTTTGATTGCTATTTACTAAGTAACATTTGAAATTTTTGGTAGACAAAACAGAGAAAGTTAATTTTGCCTTCCGAGAGCGTATTAGAGTGAAAACATTGTGATTCATTTTAAAAATTTTTTGTACATTTACTCATTAAATAAGTACAAATAAATGGCATAGGAAGTTTGTACAAGTCACAACCTCTTAAAATTCCCAAATTTGATTAATTTACCTGCACTGGAAGTTTCTTCTTCTTCTGAAATGTCAGTATTGTCGGAGTATTGTTTAAGTAACTTTTGCATTCCATTTTTGGGATTTTCATTATCAATTTTATGGGAATAAAGTGCAGTTATTTTTGAAATTGCAGTAAGAGTATCACTGAAAATAGCAATAAAGAAATGTTTGGATTAACCAAAACGAAGGGGAGTGATAGTGATATTCAGTACTGAAAGTGTGATAATATGATAGAAAAGCTAAAGCAAACTGCAGATTTTACAACAAAGAATCTGTTTATTCTCTTACTGATATTAAGCTGAATCAGAAGGCATTGAAAATTGTTTAAAATATCTCATTATATTAAATAATTAGTAAAATGGGATTTAAATATTGAGTTGAAAAAGTCCGATAAAGTATTTTTTCTTGGGATATAATTTTTATTTGCAACTATTACTATCTGCTGCAGTTTTGAGCTTGAGGCGCGGAATGGATTTGTTTTATCTCTACTTGCCTTGTTATTTATGATCCTATCTCTTATTAGTGGCTTGTAAATATTTGGAAACTAAGTGAAAAATACTGAAATAAATAAAGATAATCCAAGAAGCAACTGGGAAGCATACTTTAGCTTTTCATTCTTTTCTTTGTCCGAATTTAATTCTTTCGTATTAGAAAAAATTGTTAGTTGTGATTTTGACATTTCTGTTGCTTCTGCTGAAAAAACTTCTAATATTATCCTTCAGTAATAAAATATTTGAATTCCGTATTTTACGGATTGATTCTGCTTTTGTTATATCACTGCGTTTAGGACGCTCGTTTCCATATATTTGCTTTTGTTATATCAGCTGTGTTTCCACCATATATTTGCGTTTTAAGATCATGCTCTTGTATCATTTTCTTCATAGCAAATATCATGTGCAATTTTTATGAATGGATAAACTCCTGTCCTCCAAATCCAGGATTGACTGCCACAATCAGCACAATATCTAAGTTCATATATTATGTACTCAAACACACTTGGAGAGATTAAAGGAACGATCGAAATTCCTTCTTTTTTACGTCATTCCTAACAATTCATGAAATGAAATTAAAACTTGAGACTTGAAAATTGGCTGCAATTTTCAAATGAAAGCTTTTCAAATTTTCAGAAAGTGGAATTTTTTCAGCTTTCAATTTAATCGTTAGAAAATAAATTACACATTTCCAGCAAATTTTGGTTGTCAGGAACAAGCTGAAGAAAAGAGAATTTTTTTCCTCTTTCGCTTGATTTGGCTCATTTTAGTCGAATATTTCTGACTACCTACCAAAATTATAAACAACATTGAATCCTTTCACTCAAATATGGTCAATTCAATATTATAAGCATATCCAACATACAGCTCTTGCGTACACAGTTCTTAATCTTAACTCTTGCTTTATTTTACTCTAGTAGTCAGATATTGACCGCTAAGAGACCCTCCAGAAACTTCCTTTGTCATATTCCATTCACTCTATTCCAAATCGCCACTGCAATAGTAAAAGACCAGAGGAATAAAAACACGGAATTCTCAGTTTTTTTTTTGAATGGTCAATTTTGATTTAAAATGACCTTAAATTCTCTTTTGGATCTATTTTTTCTTTGAAGTTATCGCAGATTATTGGAATTGTAAAAATCAGGATTTATGAAATAGTATAAATAGAGGACCAGGGAAAGCAAACAACTAGATTGAAGTACTGGGAGCACTTTGAATTCAGTGACGCAAACTATTTTAACTTGAAATTATGATCCCCACTGATGAAAAATTATTATTAGACAAACTTAAAGCAAACATTTGCAATTAAATGACAGAGTTAGAAAAAACGAAAACATCCGTTTAATTTTATCGGAATTCGAAGTGTTGTTTCTCAAACTTTCTAAAAACCAAAATTTAACCTTCCTTCTTCAGAAAAAATCGTGAACTTTTTAGTTACGATAATATGAGTTAAGAAAAATAAAACTGTATCTTTTACTATCTTGTAAATATATGAAATAAGAGAATTTTATTATCGCGGTTGGAGCTTCCTCACATTTCTATTTTTCAACTAATTGAAAAGGCAGTTTACTTTGACATAACAACGAATTTATTAAGTGATCACTTTGTATTTGGAAATGCTTTCATTTCTATCTTTCTTTTTCTCTTTACTCATTTTCACACTTGTTTTCATTTATTAATACGAAAACTACGATAGCAGCAGATTGTTGTGTCATCTTTCTCTCAATTTCCAACGCTGACATTGTAATTAGAATTAAAACAAAAAGAATTAATCAATTTGTAATGAACAAACCGATCCCAATTACCGCATTTTGATCATTGTAATTGAAATTGCTGACAGCTGGCGTTTTTTTAGCTAATCTAAAATTAATGAAAAGAGAAATCAGTGAAAAATTGCACTCGAATTCTAGAAAATATGTCAGATCAATACAGAATTTTTCATTTTTTGAAAACAAACCAAACCTTTTTAGTGGTTGTAGATATGAACAATGCTGTCTTCTAGATAAATTTTGTCTTCGACGTAAAGCAATCATTATCCTAAAATATCTCTTATCTGAATAAAATGATTACAGTTACTAAGCAAGATGTCTTACAAGAAAGAATTTAATAAAACAATTCTCTAAATTTTTCAAATTATTTGAAAAGGTTTATAGCAGAATATCTAATGACTAAGTGTTAGTAAAAAACAATTTTGGGGTTAAACAATAACAAAATCGAAAGTACTAACCTAATATAAACGAATAGAACAATAAAACAGGGTATTACGAAACTAATGATTGATGAGGATATTGAAAATATTGGATTGTAGAAGCGACATTCGTACGGATCGACATTCGGTGGACGGATATTCACACCTATGATTAAAGGGCCATATGAAATTTTAAGTTGATTTCTTGTAATTTTTGAGTAAATCAATCAATTTGAATGATAGTAAATATTCTTCTTGAATTCTTCAGATTAGCAAAAATTTTGATTCAAATCGATTACATCGAAAAAGAAAAATTGTTTGGAATTGAGATAGTGATAACTTACCAAGGACCATAGGACTAGCAAGTGCAAGGGAAATGACCCAGATGGCAGCCAAAATAAGAACAACCCGTTTTGTATCATGGGATTTGTGCGAATAACTTATAGGATGAGTAACAGCTCGATACCTATAATTGAGAAATTAAACTTCCTATGATTCCTAAGTTCAAATGAAGATTGTACTGCTTGTTAGCAAGTTTTCATTAGTACTGGTATTTTTTACCAGCATTATTAAGGCTATAAATGCAGCAGTAACTAATTAGCCACTTATTTTAGAAGAAACATGAGCTCAATACTGACATTTCAACTTTAAACTGAGAACTTACCATATGAAATTCATTTTTAATTGATTAAAAATTTATTTTTCACTTGATGTACAGCTATTTCTGAGTGTAGCAAAAAAAATGAACTGTTAAATTGATTTCAATGGCACTTTAGTAAATCAAATATGTAAATGATTATCTGTATGTTTGGAATTTTCTGGAGCTTTTTGACATTGAGTTTTTGATAATGAGTTTTTAATGTTTTGAAGCTTTTTGATAGCCTTTTGAAACTGCTATTGAGAACTATATTACCTATCAAAACTAATGACTGTAAGTATAAGTATAGATGCAGTACTGCAAGCAACATCACTTGCTGAATATATATCACACATCATCGACCCGAGGAACCAATAACCACCCTGTAACTGAAATGGAATATATTTTATAAGGAATAAAAACTATCTTCGAACTATGATGTCATGAAAAGAAAAAGAAAACTATTTGAGAGTAAAGTTTTTATGACTCAATGGTGACATTTTATGAATTTTGAAAATCAGTTAAACATCAACTAATTTTGAAATACAAGAAAGTGGCTCAATTGCGAATAAATTAATTTTAGCATTATTCAATTTACCTTCCTAGAATCATTACTTACATTTAAAATAACATTTTTTATGAAGAGGGATTGTATTATATGTGGATGGAAATGATTTTAGAAACGATGAAAATGTTCTCTTTGCCAATTATCACATCATTTGATTAAATAACCATTACATCATTTGACTAAATAACTAGTTATCACATTAATTATTCTTTGAAACTTCATCCAAAAAGTTGACCTCATTGAAAATTGTTTATACTTCCTAAATTTCACCACAAAAAAACAAATGGAATTTTGAAATTTATTAGTTAGTGTTTCCATTGAAGCGATTAGCGGAACATTAATTTTTTAATCATATAAGCATTTCATTTGATATTCCACTATTTATGTTTCTCCTATTCCGCATTAATTAAACATCTCAATTATTATAGCTTTGTGACTAATCACTGGGCCAATTCTCTTCTTTAATTTCATTGAATCTTATTTTAATAATGATTGCAAAAGAGAAGAATAGGGACGATCGTTCCAAATAAGAAGAAACAAACAAAACAAGACAATATTTCTATTTTAAAAAAAAAGAGAGAAAAACAAAAAACCTAATTTTATTTCAAAAATAGAAGAAGTGAACATTCAGCAGAATTGCTAAATATGAGAATAATGGTAGACTAATTATTCGCTTCGGATTGTTTGCCGCTAATAAAAGGATAATCTCTGTTTCTTAGGCGTGTTAACTTTGAACTGAGGTTCGATGATTAATTTATCATAATTGCTCTCGAAGAAATTATAATTTCTTCCATTCCATCACAATCGCTACTAGCATTTATTTGTTACAAAAAAGAAATGGTTTAAATTTACGATTAGAATACTGAAATAGGTTTTCTTGTAATATTTATTGTGTTAATATTGTCGATTTCGGTTTTAAATCAATATAAAATAGAATAGAAACTCACATGGACATAAACGGCATAGGGCATGACAAAAAGCCCAACTAGAAGATCAGCAACAGCCAAGCCAAAAATTAGGAAATTAATGGCGGAATGAAGAGTTTTAAAGCATAGTACAGCAATAATTACCATTAAATTGCCCAAAACAGTAACAGCCAAAATAATCAAAAAGAATAATCCAGAAATGTTAAGTTCATAATCTAGATCAGCTGATTTCTGCAAGCAACGCAATACTGTTGAGCCGCTAATACAACTGCTTATATTCATGGTATTATCAGTATCATTTTTGGCAGATATCAGGTCCATCTGTTTTAAATCAATTTCAGGGACGATTTTAGCAAAAACTTTTAATGGCAAAAATCGAAGTGCTATTTTGGCATCTATCCATATTTGCCTTTCTCAATGACATTCATGTATCTGAAAAGTAAAATACGATTGATAGTTCATCCAAGACACAAGAACATTCTATGCGATCATCCGACTTGTATAGCAATATCCGTTCTAAAGCATCAGTATTTGATCTCTTGCTGACATACAGTCACATTACCACTAAAGAATCCTTTGTAGCGAATGACAGTGTCAATAAAGGATGTACAGCTTCAGAAGTATGATAGCTTCCAGCGATGTTTTCTGTAATTAATATGAAAAGAAAAAGTAATTTTTCAACTAATCTGCTAAATTTGTATTGCCAAAATGTTGGTTCTGTCCAATTTACACTGGGTGGATTGATCATAGAACTTCAAATTTTGGAAACTTTTTAGCTTGTTATTTGATACAAATTATCTAAAAGGATACCGGAACAAATAGAGAAAAAATTGGAAAGATTTGCAAATATTATTATAGCAAGAGAGCACAATATATATTGCTGAAGGCAACTAACAACCCAAAGATTACTTAATGGATTGGCTAGCTGTCTGAAAAACGGACTTAATAGATTGGCAAGCTGTCAGGAAAACGAATTTGTAAAAGTATAACAATAATCGTAGCGTATAACGATTGACTAAGAGAAAAAAAAAAAGCAAGCTTGATGGAAATATATAAGCCTCCCTTAAACGATTACGGTGAAAACAAGGAAGAAATTGATGAAATTGCATATGAATGATTAAAACAGCAAAAATATTCCAATTTAACTGACAAACTCATCAAATTGTAATTGTAATAAAATTTTCTTTTGGATTGGATGAATGTCGCAGAAGGCTGAACTAAAAAAAAAAGAAAGTGAAAGGAAAGAATTCTGAATTGTTATTAAACAAGAGATGCGAAAACACCAGAAAGTACAACTGCTCACTGTAAAGAATCTAGGATACCACAGCTACAACTTGCAACGATGACCGGTTGATTGTTCGCTTCATTAATCAATTTCCAGTTGAAATAAACCGTTGACGAAATACCGTGCTTCTTCCTCATTTTTGATGAATAACAAAGTTATGTAACAAAATTGAAACTATTTTGAACTGGAAAAAATTAGGAAAAAAATATAAGTGATTGACAGATGAATAATAAAAAAGAAAAAGGAGAGAAAGTTCATCCATCATCAATACAATATGAGGCATTTCTTCAAAACATTCTAGGATTAAGCATTATTAACAGCGGATATGCTATCATTGCAATAACGAATCATTGAAAAGATGAATAGAACGTCATATTCTTCTTTTTGTAATTTAAGGCTGAGGGAAAAGTATATCTATGAAAAAGAAAATTGAAGAATTTCAAAAAACATTTGAATCTTTGAGAAAATTATCAGTAAGTACTGCAATACAAAATTATTCATTTTAAGCTCAGCATTTTTCAAAAACTCATAAACAAAGTAATGATAAAGGCATTCATTTGATTACTAATCATTCTATGATAGACATATCAGGATAACTTTTTGTAATAAGAAATTGCAACTTTGAGAAATCGAAGGCAGCGTAAATAGATTTTTTCAGTAAATTTTTTTTTTAATTTACAGAGGGATAATTAAGAAAAATAGCCATTTATAATTCCAGACCAATCATATATGAGCACACTACCATTACAGTTTGCTCACTGATACTGTATTATCCAGAATAAATATTGGAGACTTTCATTTTCAATAGAAAATAGCGAAAGTATCTAAAAAGCATAGAAAGAATTTGCAGAAAAATGTTTGGACAAGAATTTTGTTTTAGTTTTCGATCTAGAAAACACTGCAAAATGATTTGGTAAAATAAATACTAGCATGAAGTTAGTTTCATACACTGTACATTTAAAAGCGAAGAAAAGAAGTTGAACACAATTCGTCGGGGATTCATAATGAGGCAAGAAAGGAAATCAATGAAGTAGAAGAATGAACCTTAAAGCGACCTTAAAGCGCTGCATAACAGCACTTCACCTTTGAATATTTTTGAAGCATTCATTTAATTTTGAAGCACGAAATATGGTTCAGTTGGGAATTTTTTAATTAAAAACAGAAGTGGTAACTTATATCCCTTGATGTCGAAAAAACAAGAAAGCTCAAAAAAAACAAATGAACCGGCAGTTGTTTTTCGATGTTTCGGGAACAGATATATTTTTTTTGTTTTTTTACATCTTCTTTATACCTACAGATACTTTTTTTTTGATATATATTTTTTTTTACATCTTCTTTATACCGATATGCAGTATTTTTTAACTACACCATCCTTTCATCCATCTTCTTTATACCTACACTTTCTTTCTTTTTTTTAATTAATCAAAACGTCTACTGTTATTTTTCTCTTCTAGCTTGAATCAATGCGTAATTGGATTAGGCTTTGTGAACACTTGCTATGTATCAGAAAAATCTTGAGTCATATCCAAATATAAAAACAATGACGAAAGAAAAACACTTGCCTTAGTTATGTTTCTATTGATTAATAAATTGATTAGACAATCTCAGAAAAATAAAGAAGAATTTTAATAAAATGCTAGGAAATAAACTTTATTTAGTGCACTTCAGCATAAATTATTTGATGATACACATAGCTAACCATCCTGTGTAAATTCAAGTACGATTCATCAAACCAATCTTTAAAATCAAATTTGAAAATTAATTTTCACTAGGAAGCGATAAGTACTATGTCATCTGTTGCCATGATCAAATCATTATTTTGAATCTGAGGATTTATTCTCTGATGATTCCATGATTTGAAATAACGTTTTATTATAACAACTCTTAAAAAATAAGCAGAATAAAATTAGGGAGGAAAAAAAAGATGAATGAAGAAGCTATTGTTCTACAGCGCTTACCTTATCTTTCGCAGAAGTAATTTAAAATTAAAATGGTCGTTTCATTTTCAAATAGGATACTAAAAACAGGGTTAAGAATGGCAGGGTAATGTTCCAAATATCCCTGCAGAACACATAGCAGCAAGGAAACTTACCATTACAAACTATGAAGGTTTTCAAACTATCGCTAAAAAATTAAAAAGAATGACAATGAATGGCTAAGCCTAAGATATAATCTTACAATGCAGATTATTAATATTATTGATTATTAAAAAAGATTATCAAAATTTATTAATTATCAAAATCAATAACATTATCGATTATCAAAATTTGATTGTCAAAAAATAATGAAAAAGAAAAGGGAAATCGAAATATCTTATCGTTGCTAGAAATATCGAATAAATTTTTCAGCTTCCGGCATCATTTCATTATTCGAATCTCATTTGCAGCGCTTATTTATTTTAAAATTGCTTCGAAAATTAAAATTATTAAACTAAAACGACGAAGTTAATGAAAAAATTCAAAAATGCTGAAAATTTTCTTTATCACCTGGAAGGAGTAAAGTACAAATGCAAGGAAATGTTCGTTAGAGTTAAAAATTTTTGAAGAATTGAATTTAATTTCATTTACCAACTAAAATTTCATTTACCAATTTGACGGAAATAATGTCACACGCTTTCTCAAAAAGTAGTGGATTAGTGATGACCATAAAGGAATAAATTGGGCGAGAATTTTATTTAGAAGAAAGACTTGCTCGATTTTTTTCAACATTATTTTTTAAAGAAATTCCATTTTATACCGTATGAGGCGATACCAACATGAATAATCGTGACATTTTTTATCCAGTATTAACAAAATCTTCCTTCATTTTTCCAATATTTTATGATTTCATATGAAAAAAGTTAACATATGAAAACAAATTTCGCGAGTTGAAAGGTTAATCTCAATTCTAGAGAAGATAATGAGTAAAGAGTTTAACATCAAATTGAATGAAGAAAATATGGTAAACAAATCCCATTAAAATGATTTGAATTCATTCATGAAGCAAATCCAAGTTCTGCGATGATGAGCATTTGTTTATATGACAACAAAACGATTTCAATTTCACAGTGAAATGGAATACAGTAATTTCAAAACACAGTCAGTCATCACTTATTTCTTTTTTCCTCATTAAATCCTTTTCAATCAAAAAATTGCTATAATGTGTTTTTATCCCGTCTTATTTTATTTCTTAGCTCAGGACTTTAGATGGCCTCCATGTCTATTATTACTTCCCATGTAAAATATTTTCATATGTCGTAAACTTCCTTAATTTTTCGCATCTTTTTATTTTGTTGCGAATGATTGATGAATTGAATTTAATTGCGCAAGGACGGTATTAATTCGAACCATGTAGCCTGTGTTCGTCAGACTTGCCTCAATTTAAAAAAAGCGGAAACGAAGTTATAGAAGTTTTTGAATGCTCATGCAATAATTTTCCATTTTAAATGGATTTGAATTTGTCTCAATAATGAAGTGATTGCAGAAATTTATCTCCAAAAACATTGGGCGAGCATTTATTTTGATGGAAATCCTTTCAGTTCTACCGGATGAAAGTGCAATATTATTCACATCTTTTCCAAAAACACTTTCTATATCGATGATCTATTTTAACTCAACGAATACAGACCTACTGTAAATCATTCTGAAAGTCTCCTCTACAGTATTTCATATATATATACTTATATATTTATATAATGTTGGACTTTAAAAATGCTCTTTCAGCTCAAATATGTCGATTCTAATTACTGGATCTCTCTTGAATCCTAATCAATCTTAAATAAGTACTTCTACACTTCCTGAATAATTATAAATCCTCACCTGGTCTTTAAGATATTTCCTAGCGCTTTTTTCACAAAACTTTTGAAGAACATTTTCCAAACAACAAAATAACATATATTAGAATAATTGAAACCAAAATAGAACTCATATTTACGATATAAAATACAATTCCTTACTCGTTTTATTCGATTGAATAATTACAAAATGCTTTCCTTTTGTCATAAAAAAAAGTTTCAACATTTAAAGAATCACAATACTGTCCTAAAAACTCCGATTATTTATTGTCTTTCTTTCATTTTCAATACACGGCTTCTCGAGAACTTTTTAGCATAAAAGTTAATCCGTCTAGATTATAAACATATTTATATATGACAACCTTGCTTTCAAAATAACCTGCTTTTAAGCTAAACAAGAAAAAAGCTCCTAGTGCTCAAGACAATATATCTTGTCAACAAAAGGCTGCTATAAGGAAAGCATCTAAATTTAGAGGACTCATTGAAACAATTTTTCTTAATTTCAATATGCTAAATAATTGCTTGAAATATAGTTGATAATCCGATGCACTCTGACCTTTTTCAAAAACTCACTTCAGAAAATAAAATTAAAAGACTGGAAATTACCACATAAATTTGTAAAACCTGAATGAAAATTATAGGAACTTTAAACTTTTACAAGGAAAATGACTTCATTCGTACGAGCTAAAAGCTGGAGGATAAACAAACGACATCTTTGTCAATTAATACAAAATGCCAGTTTTCTGAAGATAGTGATGGACAATACCTACCTAACCATTTTGTGCAATGACTCTTACCGTATCGGTAACGTTTTTTAATATATAAGAGTTAGCAATGTGAGTAACACCTCACAAGTAATTACTGATCCAAATAATTTATACACTACATGAAATTTTGTAGCTACTTGCGAAAGTTAGCCAAATAACAGTGAAAATAATTTTCAGTTCCTGTCTCTACCGAAAAGCAAAAAGAAAACTCTAGAAACTTTGTTTTAAGCCAATTCTGTGATGAATTTAAAAAAAAACTTTATCAATTTAACCGGTAAATGAAACAAACATTCATAATCTTTCCGTATGCAAAAAAACATGAGATAAATGTTCTGAACTTGTCCTGAGATATAAGATATTGAAATTAGATTGCATATTAAAAAAACACTCCCATACATTTAAAATATTCATTATTATTTCGCTGAATTCTACAGTGAAGTGAAAAGTTATTGAAGAAAGTGAATATCGATTTACACCGGAATTACTTTTTAAAAACTTTGGGATGAGATGCGAAATGAACGAGAAACTTTCATGTGCGACATGAAGCAATACATAAAATTCATATTAGTTTTGCTTTTTCTTCATTGGGCGATATTCAGCAACCACAACTGCGTGATCTCTTTCATATGGTTCTAGCGTTACTTGCTCACGTGGTTTGAACTTTTCCTCTTTTAGTTTATTTACTTCACCGGCAAACACTGCTTCTGGTGCTGCTGTCGAATCGATGCAATTAGCCTAAATAAAAATTATTAGGTAATCTGTTTTCTGTTGGCAAGAGCACAAAAGTTTTCAGTTTTCAGTTTTCTGCTATGAAAACTGATTCATTTCCTCAGCATGTAAAAAAAATTCGAGATGTATTATTACTGGAAAGTTCAATATTCTGAAAATCACAGAAACTAATGAGTTTCGAATGTTCGTTTAACTAAGTTTTTAGCTCTATCATTCCCCATTTATTTAAAGTCATTTCCTTCATGAAAGAAAAGCAGTTAATTCTGAGTGATGATTTTCCCGAAGAAATTGCATGGTTTCATTGGCTCTTTTGATAGTTACACACGAAACTAACTTTTGTTTTCCCAACTAAAAAAAATTTTACACCCGACCACTTCATTACCCAGAAAGATAAAATTTAATCTGAAAGCATTCGAGAAATCTACAAGGAAAAGAGGCAGATTCAGTGGCAAAAAGTTCCGGACTTAACTTTTTAGGAGAGATAACATTCTTGACCGAATGAGTTGGTGATCTTAGATTTTGTTTAGACTTCCACGATCTCCATGGGTAAAGAACGAAAAATCAATTTAGAATATTGCAAGAAAATTTAGGCATTAATATCTATGCAAATATGTTTCTCGCTACATGAATAAACTACACAGTTGCTATAGAAAACTTTTTCTTTAAGGTTTATGCCAGTTTTAGAATGGCATTCTGCATAACTGAATGATGTATGATGTCATCGAATCTTAAAATGCAACCATGTTATTGTGACGAAAGATTTAGATAAAATTTCTGATTAGAAAGATTCAATAAATTAATAAAGGAAAAGAGAAGCAAACGAACCTTAATCGAAATTACAGCATGACCACCGTTTTTCAAGAAATGGTGGGCATTTATTGCAACAATTCTAGCTTGATCGGGCTGAGCTACATCAGAAAATATTGTATCCACTACTCCTGTAACATTCCATTTAATCATTAGAACTAAAACCCTAAAAAAATTAAAGGAACTGAGATGTAAAAAAATAACAGCCACATAAATATCCACATACCAACAAGCATCCTGTATTTTTGAGGATGACGAGCATCATCTACAATGGGAATAATATTTGGCCTTTTTTTTGCTACATTGAGTAGATCTCGACCGGATCTATGAGAAAATTCCACGGCGTAAACCAAACCATCCTGAACAAGTATTTTAACAAATCTTGATGTAGAGTTCATTCGTTAATAGCAATCCCAATCAAAGGAAGAAATGAAACTTACTGGACCAACAATATCAGAACAGTGGGATACAGTAGTGCCTGATGCAGCACCCAAATATAGAAGTTTCGATCCTGGTTTGATATGTATATCATCTAAGCCACCAAGTATTGCAGCTGCCAACTTCGATCGGAAAGGATTCCAAACCCGATATTCAATCTTCTCCTTATCGTCGTTTTCAATAGATACTTTTTTTTCACCATACACTGATTCACCAATAACCAAGTTCCGAGTACCCAATGCATCCTCTTTGCCTTTTACGATAAAAACACCTGGATTTGAAAAAAGCATAAAAAATAAATATAACAATTCTAAAAACCAAACGTTTATCTAATGGAAGTATTAGCTGAAAATAAAAAAAAGAAATTATGGAAAAAAAAATAAAAGCCATTATAAGCGAATAAAACTCGATGTAATAAGAATGTTTCAGCTGATGAAAAGTTGGCCGTTTTGTGCTGTATAAAGC
Source organism: Mansonella ozzardi (assembly GCA_029876185.1). Lineage (NCBI taxonomy): Eukaryota > Metazoa > Nematoda > Chromadorea > Rhabditida > Onchocercidae > Mansonella > Mansonella ozzardi. The sequence continues at coordinate 8,616 of JARVGP010000454.1, read as the reverse complement.
GAAGACTAAAAAAAAATATAAAGATTTACCTTCATGTCGGTGCGGCTCGATTATGACCTTTCTACCACCACGCATTCCTCCACGTCTTCCTCCTCCTCCTCCTCGAGGACTTCCACGAACACGTGGTGATCGTCCTCTACTGCTGTAAATAAAGAAGTGATAAAGCCTATCACTTATCCCTTCCAAAATTTATTACTAAGTAAATGCTATTCTTGAAATCACTAGAGGCTTGCAAACCAGTCAGGAACCATATCAGATGAAAAGATAATTTACAACTGACCAACATGTATACCAAAAAATTTCAAGAAAAGCAAACGAACCTTCCACGACCGTCACTTCCACTTCCACCGCGGAAACCTCTTCTACCACCGCCACTACTTCGCCTTTCACCAAAATTTCCCATTCCAAAGCCGTTTCTATCTTCAAAACCGCCTCGACCTGGAACTTGGTATATTAATGTACGTGAAACACCGCTGAAATTATCTTCATGTTCTGACGCACGTAGAAGCAATCAGAATTTTAATTTAAAAAAAAAAAAAATACCACTTCCTCCTCCTCCTCCTCGCGGTGAGCCACGAAATCCAAATCCACTACCTCTTAATGGCCCTCGAAAGCCACCAACCCCACCTCTTGATGAACCTCGAAAGCCAAATCCATCTGAAAAATATTGAGAAAATACAATGATCCATACATGGTGATCAGTAGAGCATCCAAAAAAACAAAGAGATCAAACTACAGATCAATCACTATTCGATTGAGTAGCTCAAAAAAAAGCACAAAAACTTACTGACGCTGGCGCCTCCTCTTGGCGTATGAGCTGGATAACCCATTATATAACTGTCTGAAATTACAACTAAATAATGATAGCAAAAAAAAAAAAAAAACATTGCACATATAAAAGAAACAGAATTCTATACAGCGAAATTTCAATTTTTGAATTTTTATTAAAAATAAAGACAGAGAGATAAAAGAATGCCAGGAAGAGAATAAGCATTAATATCAGTTAGCAATCATAAAGGATTTAGTTTAAAATAGGATCCAAATTATAGCCAATCTCGCACAATTCACTCAACAGTCAAGATATCCGTGGAGTCACAGCACAGACGACCTATTTCAATATAAAATGGTATTTCCGGATATGAGACCATCCCGAGAAATCCTATGACCTCTCTTGTTCAGCCTAAACTCTTTGTACAGCGTTTTTCACAGTGCGACTTTACATGATTTGCAAATTTATTCAACGATGATACAGCGGTTTATTATGACTATTCAACGATGATACGGCGGTTTTTTATGATTGATAAAAGAGAACTGGAGTATTTCTCTCGAATTTCATACTTTTTCTCAAACATTTACTGCGGGATTAGTCCTACTCTTTGCTTCTCTTCATGAATAACAAATATTTTGCTTTCAGAAATGAGCAGTTTCTTTTCTCAAAGGTTTCATATAAATAGCGTATTTTCTATCATTTTTTTTTTTAAAATGTTACGTTTTAGCCTCAATCCTGTTTTTATTTCCTCATGGTTGTCTTCCGAAACAATGCTATTGCAACTGAGAAACGTGACAGGAAAAGGTGATTTCAGGAAGTTCGGAATGGATTCTGATGAAGAGTGTCCTTCTCGTCGTGTAAAAGAATTATTACCAGCGACAGGTGTATTGACCAAAGATGGCATTCCCTTTTATCATTTGAGACGATATGCATTGAAAGCAGCTCATCTACAGCGGATCAAGCAGTGTGGTTTGTTTTCATTTCTTCTCTTCGCTGAAGAATTTTTATTTGATAGTGTAAAACGTAGAATTAAATGAAAATATTAAATAATGAAAAATATTGACAAAATATTGATAAATAAGAAATAATGAAAATATTGATAATCAAACAATATTGAGTATTTGCAAACTGGGAAACGATAGTTGATATATTCTTATAAAGCACATGTCTTAAGTATGCATTTCAAGACATTATTTTTTCTAGCTTATTATCTAGCAAAATTTTAAGATTTTTTTAAGGAATCAAGTTGAAAAATGGGAAATTTTCAAGTGAAGAAAATGAGCGGCTAAAAATGGTTTGATATATTTTCTTGATATTTTATTACATTTTTTAAAAAGCCGTAATTGGCATGTTATAGTTTCTTTCAGCGTTTGTTCATAATTGCCACTCTGGTATATAAGAGATCTTCGCTGTTTGTTTGAAAGAGTTTCTTAAATCTCTTTCGGGCATATTCGAGAAATGATTGGATTTTTTAGAATTGGGAGAAATATGCATCAGCAAATAATGTCGAATCCAGTCGAGCTTATGAATTTGCAGGTGGATTTAGCAGGGAAATGAATGCTGATGATCGGATTAATTTGTTAGCATTTCAGAACAAAACGAATTTTGTCCCCGTAATGTGTAAGTAATTTCTCGTATGATATTGAAAGGAAATGCTTTATATTATCATTTTATTACTATTTCAATTGAATTATTTCATGAACTTAATGTTATTGATCATTAATAGAGAAGTAGTTTCCATTACAAACTATTGAGCGCTTTCTGTGTTAAAACTGTTCATTATTTAGATTTAACAGATCACTTTTACATTTATTGTTTTCACTCATTACAGCTCTTTCAGGTAAAGGATTCAATGATCGAACAGGGCGACAGGTCATGAGCAGAATGTTAATTATATATCATCCGGGGGAAAAAAACAGGTATTCACTATGTTTTCATTTACTTTTCCCAGTTGTTATTAAGACATCTTTCAGCGCTTTTGGAGAAAATATCATCATAAAAAGTGGAGATATTGAATGAATTAAAAATACATGATTTTGGATCATATGGTAGAAATTCTATTCCAAATTAGAATATGTTCTGTAGAAATAAATCCAAGAGATTGTTGTTTTTGTAAACACTGTCTTTTCAAATGAATGTTTGTTTTTCATGCAAAGACCAGAATGGAACGATGAACTAGAGAAACAGTTTGAGAAGTTGTATGCTGAAGGTTGCTCATCTCGAGCTATAAGTATGCGCATGCAGCGATCCAAAGCCGAAGTGGATTATCGGATTAATGTGTTGCGAAGGAGAACAGAAAAGCCATCTGATTTTGACGACTGTGACATTGAATTAGCTGATAGTACGCGACAAGTTCTTTATGGTATTATAGTTTTGATGTTTTTTTTTAGATTATTTGTGAGAAAATATTATGAATTTAATGAATTATGATTATTCATTAAATATGCAGGTATATATTGTATTTTTCTTTCAATTAGTACTGCCAAAGACATTTAATTAGTATTTGTAGAAAGCATCATTTTAATTTTTGAAGATTTTGTAACCAAATGGTTGTTTCGTAAAAATTGTCCTTCCGAGTTAGAAGAGATGTTACCAGAAAAGGAAACGTGGAATGTGGCTGATTTTGCTTTGCTACAAGATCAGGAAAAGGCCATGTCATATTTACCGTGGATCTCACTTACTTGGAAGATGTTACGTTCTGTTCCTGTAATCAAGAAATTTTGGTACTAGTTTTTATTCTTAAATAAATGTTACGCAGGTCACTTTTCTAGGAAGAATTCTGTTATTTAAAGTGAAATTATCGGATTTTTTTCTTTCATACTCTGTCTTTTGCATATTCATATGTATCTTTTGCTACCTAAATGCAAGTTTTTTATCTTCAACTTTTGCTCCTTTATGGATTCATTATTTTGGTAATCTCTTCTTACGCCACTGGAACACAAAAACGAAAACGTGCTTAAATTATAACATAAACTGAGCTGGAAGAAGCATTGCATTACATGTTGATGTGATCTGACTTTCTCTGCCATACGAAATAGTGTAGTAATTTTTGTTCTCAGGAAACGAATTTTTATTTTTATTGCAGGTCGGAAGAAGTCGAAAGATTACGCGCAGCATGCAAAAGATTTAATGGAGATACAGAAAAAGCTACAAATTTTTGTATGCCAACACTTCCTCTAATAAGTGTTGACGAATACAAGCGTGCTCTTAATTTGTTTTTGGAACAAAAACCAATGTTTCCTAGCCATGTTGATATTGAACAGTTACAGAAGAGGTACGAGCTTCAGCTATTCTTAATACTTTAGTGTGACTCAGTGATAATCATTGATTGCGAATAGTGGCTTTCTGCGATTCTGTATTTAATGTTTATGTTTTAGGATTTGCAAAAACTCGGTTTATGGTTCTTTAAATATTATCCTAAATATTATTGTTTTATGTTTGGAATAGTTTTAGCTAAAGATTTTAAAATATGTGCCATTCAAATTTGGCGTCATGAAGTTTTCAACTGTTTAACGTGTGAGTACCAAGTTAGGAAGATGGACAGTAATAGTGCTCTGTTTATTGTATTACTGTTGTCATATTTTTGATATAAGAAATTCACATTCCAGAATAAAGGAAGAAAATTTAGTCGGCTATTGTACCAATGGTCTAATTGAAGGTGAATTTCTGAAAAGAATGTTGAGTATTCATATTTCCAATTCTAGAAATTCCACAAAGGCAGCGAATCTCGCAAATATCAGCTATGTTGGTAAGCGCTTTCAACGCAAAGAAAAAATGGTTGGCCTTTTACTGGTTTTTCCTTGAAAGCCGGTTTTGTAAAGCAAAATTTGGATATATAAACTTTGATATATCAGAATTAAATACATTAAACTGACTGGTGAACAAAAAATTGAATGCTTACCACAATCCAAGTATTTCAGTTGGAGTGAAGATTTCAACGAAATTTTCAGACTGGATTACCGTTATCATCGAGTATCTTACGCACTTGGATGGAAGTCTCAGGAAGTGGCACTACAATAAGGAGTGTATAAAGGAACTTGTTTCGCAAAAACTAAAAAAGAAGTGTGCAAATGTTCTGGTTAGCAATAATGGTACTGCTATGAACATCGATAAGACGAATCTAGTTTCTTATCGAGCAGCATCAAACAAGACTGACGAATATGAACAAAAAGATTCCATATCATATATTAATGGTTTAGAAGTGGACAATATAAATAGTCCGAAACTTGGAATAGATGAAGAATCAACTTCATATAATGTTTATACCGAATACTTCACTGGAAAATTAAAAAATCTTGTCGAATCTCGAATTCAATTGTTTGATATGGAACAACAAAGAAAATTCGCGAAAAAATTAAAGAAAATAATGAAAAAAGATGAGAAATTAGAAGCACTGCAGAGATTGGTTGAGAAAATGATTTTCAAGTTGGAAGATGAGCAAAAAATGAAATTGATCAAGAAGTACCAAAGGATCGTAAGAAAATTCCAAAAAATGCAAGATGAGAAAACTATCAGAAGTGACGTTCATTGTGAACTTAATGAAGCAGAAAATTCTAACATGAATTATACTGGAGAAGGTAAGACGGCAAATTGTACAGATTATTCTAAAGACAATGCTGAAATTCTTGACAATACGAAGCAGTCAGATTCTGTCGCGGTTTCTAAGAATTACAGCTCAAAGAGGAAGAAGCAAGAAGTGAAAGAAAATCAAAATAAAAAAAGAAATAAAAGCTGAACTGGTGAAGCCCTATATCATCGAAAAGAAAGAATAGGAAATTAGGCATAGAAGTAGCGAAAATTATAGTGCCATGACTAAGAGCATTTTGAATGTTTAGCAACTATGCTATCGAGATTCAAATACTCTCATCTTTTTATTTTTTTCTTCATTCTTTTATCTTAAGCAAAATTTAAACTATTCTAAGTGAACTTTTTTGACATATCTACATTAAATTCATCTTCATTTTACTATTTGTGCATGATAATCGTTTAATAGATTATCCATTTTTGATTTTATGAGTTTGATTTTTTCAAACGAAATCAATATATGTCTCTTTCGCATATTTCTGAATCGTAATAACCTTGCTTAAGATGACTTATATCCTCTGGCAAAACTACTCTGAGCCAATCATTTTATTATCTTAGTTATTGAATATGCGGGATCTTGTCAAATTCTATTTATCTTGATTCACTCTGATACTCTAACATTGATTTTCTCATGTTAATCATATTTGTTGCTTGTTTTAAATGTCTTTTCGCAAAATAACGTGTATTATGAGCTTCGTTCTTTGGACATTTTTTGTTCAGCAGGTTTTCTACTAATGTGACTTTATGATCGATCAGGATTTGTTACTAATTTGTAAATAAAATTATTGATAACATTTCAGGACAACTGTGTTAACCTGTTTTCTTCATTAGAATTTCAGATTGTTGCAGACATCTCCCCGGGCGGCTAGCTGTCCTAAAAGTTATGTCTTCTGTTTCTAAACAGTACAGTAGAATTTGAAGGAACTTACAATAAACTTTTAGCAAAACGAATGAGAGAAACAGAATTAAACGACATCCAAAACAATTTGCTCCAAAGTTATGCATTATGTAGCGGCAAATATATTCCACACACTGTTTATTTTCGACATATTATTCCACTTTAGGACTACAAGGAATAATAGAAGATTCGCTTAAGTCCTTCCAAATTAACACCTGGTTATAACTCAGACTTCAAAATACACCAAAATTTATTACTCAACCTTAACATTTAACAGTTCTTCTTACAAGCGTAGAAGTGATTTTTTCCATAATCATCTTAAAAGTTAGATTTTTATAGCACCACTCTGGAATATAAAAGCGATGATTCAAAAGAAGTGTTTGTATTATTTATTTAAAACAGTTCTAACTTTTAAAATTCAAAGCAGTGTTGTTTTAGAATTTTATTAGATTATACTGACGAATTAATCATGTGGTCAAAATTAAACCAGAATTCTCTTAATCAATAAACTTTTATTCGGATGCTGCTCTTACAATCGAACATATTTCCAAGGTGTTTTATCGTTACAATATCAGCATCTTAATAATGCTTGAAAATTCCAGCGAAGCGATTTTCTTCTAGACCAATTGGGATTCCCAAAAATTATCAACTGTGTGACCTTCCAGATACCATCTTTAAAGCGGAAAAGTGAACAAGGTTTCTATGTTGTGATTTCGTTTACATAAACTGAAAACTTCAACAAATATACAATACACATTATAAAGTATTGTTTAAAAAAAAATTATGATTCCAAATCGGGTTCGTAAACAATATCCCGTCCCAGCTCATCAGCAAATTCATAGTAAAGCTGCGAGACGTCGAGTGCTGGAAATCGAATTTTCTCAGTTGGTGAGATGTGTACCACTGCAATAAATAATAATAAATACTGATTCAAACATGAAAGAACACACTCAACGAGAACCATACAACAGAGGACCAAACTGGAATGTACAAAGTATTAAGAAAAGACTAACTATTGCAAACACCGCCAGAACCGGTATCACGATAAGTAGCATGCATTATTCCTCGCCGACCCAGTTTGTATGCTTCTTCATCTGTCATTTTAGGTTGATAAAAATTGTCCAGGATACCATAAGCACTAAAATGAGTAAAATATTTTGCCAAAATAATAAATAATAAATAACGTATATTTCTGCCTTCAATTTTTTTGACATTTGTATCAAATTCTTTTAGTTTTCAAGTCTGAAAATGCAAAAGAAAAACTTTTAATCTTTCAACAACTGACAAAAACAATTCCACTAATTCAAATATATGCAAAAGACACCTCAACGAGCCTGAACCTATGCTACACAGTCTTAATTGGACGCGCTGTCCTTCAGTGTCAACTTTGAAAATTGCAGGGCCACGCTTGTCATAACCGGCAACCATTGAACCCTGTAAAAAATCATCAGATTTCACACAAACATTCTCTGAAATTTTACAATTCGCAAAACTGTAGAGTCAAAAAAAAAAGAAACAATAGAGTTATTTATTGTTTTTTTTTTTTTTTTTCAATATTTTTGTGAATAACTAAGATCTAAGAAGAACAATATGATGAAGATTGCAAAACAGAAGGAAAAATAAACAATAAATAACTACTATCCTAACAAATCCTTTTAAGATTCAAGTTGACAAGAATTGCCTCAGCTAATGAGAATAGTTCGCAAAACTGTAGAGTCAAAAAAGAACAATAGAGTCCGTGAATCACAAAAAAGGAGCAAAAAAAAATAACACTCACAACTGATAGTCCATGGTTTCGATAAGAATACAAAACATTCTGGAAGTATTTGCTTGCAGCAGCCACAGTAATTTCCGTCTTTTCTCGAAGCTCATATAATCTAAAAAGTTCCAAGATGAGTAGAAGAAAAAAAAAACAAAATTATGCAATAAACTAACGTGCAATATTTGGCAACAACACGTGTCCAAAATTGACAATCGGCAGCACCACCAGCCATTGTTGCTACCATGCGATCGCCGATATCCAATATTTTCATAACACTCTTTGATGCTAAAAAGAATTCTAATTTTCAAAATCTTCACATGTTATATATTTGAAAGTTTTTTGAAAAATTTTAGATTTTCATCGGAAATGAATGAAATTCGTAGCATACATATGTATTCTCCAGCAGATGCACGCGAATCAACAGCAACTATAATTCCTCCCTTATCTGCTGGTGTTTTTGGCTCATAGATGAATGCAAGTGTTGTAGTTCCCTTTAAAAATTGTAAATTCTTTGCTTTTGAATGTTTGCCAAAGTGTGTTTCGACAAATTCTGCGGGCTGAAAACATTGAAATTTAAAAGAATAAAAGCAACTCTTATAATTT